>JBBMOI010000015.1:11835000-11935000 GCA_038088405.1 Porites divaricata | reverse complement strand
CTGTGTACAGCCGCCCCTGTACACAGGCTAAATTTGGGTATCTTGGCTTTGATTTTCTTGAGATGGGGCCACTTATCAGCCATTTCTGGAGTGGGTATCTGATTCCCCCTGCATGGAATACTTTCCTTTGCGTACGTTTTGGGCAGATCCACTTTCGCTCTTTTGTCAAGTCTTTCCGCTACGAGGCCATCAATTCTTGACACTGATATGACTTCCTTTCCCGACATGGTGCTAAGGGTTAGCTCGGTTTCTACTCCTTCAATTCTGAGGGCCTGTTGAACTTTGGAGCAGAACGTAGACCTTCGCTTCTTTCTTCGGGTCATCACGATGGGACACGAAAACGGGCACTATTTTTGAGTTGGTAATGACGGTCGACTCAACATGTGAGGTTAAAGAGACACTAGAGGCGTTGGCTGTAGCTGGGGTACTAGGCGAGTAGTCCTTTTCTTGTGGTTTGTTTTGATCAACCTTTTCCTTTGCTTGGGGCTTGCTATCTTTACCAGTGGGCTCGTTTCTGTGTAGAAGGGTGTGGTGCCTTTTTCCGCACTCTCCGCAGGTAGATTTGGACGGGCAGTTGCGTGAAAGATGACTTGATTTTGCACATCTAAAACATGAACCTTTGGACAAGAAGATGTCGTATCTCTCAACGGGGGAGGCGTTCAAGATCTTTTGGCATTTCACAGCTGAATGGTTGCCTTCGCATACTGGACACGGTGTTATCTGAGGCAGTGGAGCCACAGTTAAGTTCTGCTGGTTTCTCCCGGTTTTGTCACAGACGAAAAGAAAGACTGGCCTGTGCTGGCTTCACTTCGCCGTTTTGGTCTTGTAAGACGAACGCGCTGCTCATTTGTGTTAGTAGCTTTGTTTCGCTCTATCTTGAGAGCGTCAGGAGAGAATACAGGATCATTAGCAACCTCTGCTTCCTGCTTGACAAACTGGACGAAATCTTTAAATCCAATGGGGTTCTGGCGTTTTGCTTGTTCTTCATGGGCGAACTTGCACCATTTGACGCCCGAATAAGAGGGAAGCTTCGCTAGAATCAAGCTCGGCCACCGACTTCATAGTTTTCATCGCTTCCTGACATGGTAGCAGAAAATCGGAAAACTCTCGAAGCCTTTGAGAATTTCCATCGTTTATCTGTCGCCAGTTCCGTAAATTTGACTTGTAATTTTCGGCTACGACCACAGGGTTCCCGTAACGCTGCTCCAACAGTTTGCGGGCTTCTTTATAAGCGGTGTCAGAGTTCGTGGCTAGAAATCCTTTTATCGCCTCGTTAGCGCTTCCGCTTGTGTATTTCTATAAGAAGAATAGCCGATCCTTATCTGTGTGAACGTTGTTCGCGATAATTGAATCACATGCCGTGATGAAAGCAGGATACTCGAAACTGTCACCCGAGAATACAGGCGGTTCTTTCACAGGCAAATGAACTGCTTTTTGTTGATTGATGAGGAGCGAGCTCAATAGGCCATTTCCGACATCCCTTGGCCTCTGTATCAAAACGAGGTTAGGGCTCAACCTTTGATATGGAAATGATTTTTCATTCTCATGCAAATAAAACTCATTTCCACAAGAAAAGTTGAGCATCTAACCTCGTTTTGATACAGACGCCCGGGGGAACTCGGAAATGGCCTATTCCGTTTGTTTTGCTTGTAAACTTACAAGATGGCTGAGAGTGGCTCCGATGTCAAACGACGGATACGGCTGGGTTTGTGATGCGTTGAAAGCCGGTATTTGTTTTGGGCAAAAGGTTGGGTGTTCGGATTAAGTTCCTTGCTTATCTGATCGACCTCGCGCTCTTTTAATTGATCCTTAATTTTTTTTTTTTAACATCTTCGCTTTTGACCTCATCCTTAATTAATCTTGTAATCTTTATCATTATCCTTGTCATCAGGGTCAATTAATGGTTTCCGACTGGCATGGACGTTCGTGTTCATGTCACTTTCTTCGTTCAAGATTCTCTTCATTACGTTTTCTTCTGCCTCGGCAATAGAGATTTCTTTTAATATTTGTAATTTTCGCATTTCGTGTTCCTGCTCTAAAAACTGCTTTTCGACTTCGAGTTTGGCCTTTCTTGCGGCCGCTTCTAATCTTCGTGACCTAGCCGACCCTCCCGAGGTGTTCGACTTTTTTCATCTCTTACTGCTGCCTGAAAAGACGGACTTGGGTTTCTGCTCTTCAGCTTTCCTTCCTACGGAATAGATTTTGTCAACAAGATGGGTGCGTAATTCTATAGCTACTCTGTCTTGTACATCAAACCATTGGTAAGCGGTTTGCCTTTCTTCTTCAGAGTCGATATACTCATAAAATTCGTAATGTGCGTCTTTAAACTCGTCCTTTATTTTATCGAGGTTATCGCGTGCAAGCTGCAAGGAGGCCCACGGCGGTTCATCGCAGTTTAAAAGTCCTCGAATCGAGTCGAGGGGTTTTGTAGATTAGAACTGCATGTTCTTCGTCTTTTTTCTAGCGTTTCCTTTTTGTATTCTCTTCCTTTCATCGTTTGTTTCCTTTCGCGTGTGTCCTTAATCTCGCCGAACGCCGCGCCTTCGAATTCCCGGCGTTCTTTCGATCCTTCGTAAAGTTCATCGTTCATACCAATTTCCGATTTTGAACTCATTGTGCACGAAAGTTAGAGGTAACGGCGATATTTTACTATTACGGATGATACGCTGCGACTGTAGGAGAAGCCAATTGCCACGCGGCTAAAACTATTTGTGGCGGCGAAACTCCGTGTGAGCGGGTATATTTCACTGGTCGATCATGAATCAACTATGACCACGAAACTAGGAGCTAGTCCTTGATGGTGATTTTATTGACGATAATCGAACCGTAAACTGAAGTATAATGCAACGTAACAAATAATTACTAAAAGCTAAAGTACAATTACAATTATTATAGTTTGGCTAACAGATAACATAACATTTTACTAACATTCCAATTATATTTTCATTTTCGTAGCTGTTCCGGTATAAAGACCTGCCAAAAACGTGTAATAAGACAAAAGAAATATACTTATTGAAATACAGGAATAATAAATCTTACCAACTAGAATATTAGACTAAAAAAGGAATAAAATCAACTTAAATTTGGGTACGCAGGAGTAAAGAAACCTTCCCAAAACAATAATGGTTGCTTCCTGCGAATAATACTATACTAAGAAACTAACAAAATAAATCTGAGAACGGACTACGTTTGCAAAGGCACGAAAACTAAATAAACTAAAAGAAATGAGATTCTCACGCCGGACTAAAAAGTAAAAACCTACTTGAAACTCAAAAAGGCGTAGTCACGTAATGGTACGAGATACTGAGTATTACAATAACTTCTTGCAGGAATAAACTTTATGAGTCGCCAGATAGACAAAACTACAGAAGATAAAATGTACTATCCAAATAGACTACAACCATGTACACATAAAGACGACGAAATCCAACTAAAGTTAAACTTAAGAGACCATGCGTTTTCTACGTAAAAATAGGCGTTGTCTAAGGAAATGAAACTAGCGAATCAGAAAAGCTTAAGGCGAGAGATATCATTTCACTAAATCAATAAAGCTTGTTGTGATGTCATTTACATTGTGGTTCTGCATGGATGAAATTTGGTTTGGATAGGTTGTTTACACTGCAAATTTTATCCGAGCTGTGCCAAAAATTTTCTGTTATGTAATCCGGGCCTTAATCGGCAAAGATGATATTTGCTCAGTCAAGACAAAGAATCCTGGACAGCATACTCCACCCGTTGTTCTAAGTTATCAGTTTTAAGCTACCAAGTGCTTGTTTTTTGTTGAGCTTAGATTGATCAGGGAGTTTGCACTGTGTGGCAAAAATATTGTCTGATGCGCTTTTGTTAAATAGCCAATTTCGTGTTGTAAAATAAGATTAGGTAGTTTCAGTCCTTTCTTGATAAAGGATAACAGAAGATCTGTCTAAAATGTTGAGATCTACTTCTCTCAAAACATGTCTTTCTACGATTTTGTCAAGCGCAAATCTTATTGAGGAGTGGAGCCTGTTTGTAGATTGCCCAATTTCATTTAATTTCCACATGAACGTGTTAACTTTCCCTTGGGAGATAGTAGAGATACTCGAGACATATCAATTATCATTTAATTGGTGTTTTATCACTTCTCAGCCAGTTAGAAACTCCCATAAGCCTGGTTGCAGACTATTCAAAATACCCAAGAATTGTGGCAGGTGGGATTTCAAATTGACTTGTACCCACTCTTCTTGCAGCTTCATTGCCAAAACAGCACTCCCACGCTAATCCTGCCAGCTACTAATTAAGGCTAGAATGTGTTTTTTCCATATTTGCACTTGTTTTGTTTCTTGGCCTTTTGTTTCCAACATCATTCAAACCAAAATTAATGTCTATCCTTTTATCATGTAGATGCGTTTAGTTTTCTGCCTTAAAAAATTTTAACAAAAACAACAAAACTTTATTAATAAACAAATACAAAAGTATTGCCGGCAGCTAGCAAGGCTATTCGAGGCAGGACAATGCTTGCAAAATATAAGAAATAACGGCTAAAGGCTATTAACTAAGGAAAGTTTACAGTTTACAAACTAATGAAATAAAAATCGTAATATGGATGAGGACTAGATAAGAAGGAAAGGAAGAAATAGGCAGGAGTGCTATGATTAAATTTAGCTAAATTCAGAGAGTGGGAGCTGGTTACCATGCAAATTGAGGAAAACATCAAAATAAGTTGGGCAAGCTGTAGTTAGTATGTGCTAGCCCAAAAGTCATTTTAACTAGCCCGATGTTGAGCAGGGTTGATAACGGTTCTTTTGTGATTAGAATTCCTTAAAAAATTTCACTTGCCAGGTGGGCAGGTTAAGAGCAGAATTTACTAGCCCGATAGTAAAATCCACTAGCCCCGGGCTATCAGACGCGACTTTACGTGTACCTTAATTGATCATGACCTTGCGACAAACAGAAGAGAGTGTTATACATATTCCTGTGTGTGCTTAAGTGGGTGTCAATACAGGGTTTCACTCTGCCTGTGTAAAGCTGACACATATTTTGCTAGCTCTGTTCTTTTCGTGTCTGTCTTAAAGACTTTCACTCTATATGTTTTAGCGTTTTATTTATGAACAGTTACTGTTTGTGTAAATAATTATTGCTACAGTTATGCAGTTATTGTGCGGTTTTGCTTATATCTTTTGAATTTTATCAGAAGTTTACCAGCTCTTCTTGATCCACTTTCTTCTTCTAGTTCATACTTTACTTGCCCTGAAATAATGATAAACACATTACTAGATAAAAGTAAGATAGTGGTTATCACTGTGCTGGTGAGATTGAGATCAATGATGCGTAATTATCCTTTTTCTGTAGTTTTGCAACATAAAGGGTTTGTTTTCTAAGTGATGTTTAGATTTAACTATGAGTAGAAAATGGCGTATTTTGAAGAAATGAGTTCATTCAGTTTAGATAATAATAATGACTTTATTAACGTGTCAAGAGGGGAGGCAGATTAGCAGAGGGGATTCCCCGCTGCCTTGGGTCACTTAACTTTCTAAGATACAATCTAAAAATACAAAATGAATCAATATAGAGACGAAACTAGAATCAACTAAGAGTTACAATAATTAAAACTACTAATGATAACTCACTAACATACATACTACAAAAACTCCATTTATACTCATCAAAATTCTAAAGTCTTGTAATAAAAATCATAATTAAGAAAAGCTAAAAATTACGAATTGCGAAGGTAGCAGCCACTACATCCATCTAAAAATAGATAGGTAATTAATATTATTGCAGGCACAAATTATTACTGTATCATCTCTATTCCGTCATTTACATGTTGACTGAGATGTTGAATTATATAATTATATTATATTTTATTATATAGACATGAGTGTTTTACTGGAAAATATACCACTCGTAACATTCATAAAAACGACATCCGGGACCCGAGTGGTTTATTTTCCATAATCTCACACGTGAGTTTATCGGTGATGTAATTTTGGTAATTTCCCTGTATTATTTTATCGACGTCTTTTAGTATATATAATAAAAAGAACATTACACGGCGGCTTGAAGATATGAATTTTATTTTCTTGTGGCAAAAACAATACTTTACGAACGAGCGCTTTGCCACTCAAAAATAAAATTCATATCTTCGCGCCACCGTGTAATATCCTCTATATATAATCAGTTGTGTAGGAGCTGCTCGTAACGTCTCTCCTAATTGGTCGCTGGAAACAATGACATGTCATTCTTCCCATTGTTTTAGTATTGTTTGGGGTTAGGGAAACGCACCATTGGTGACTTCTCTTCCGAGCAGCTGCTACATGACCCTATATAATTGATTATACTATGTGTACCTTGATCACCCATTGTTGACTTCTGAATGTAACTGCAAGTGAAATAAAATAAATAATTACCATATTAAAATAGAATTGTTAACTTGGTTTTCGTGAGATGTGCAACAGTTTTCCTTATTTGTATTAGTAGAAATGGAACTGTCTTAATAAAGTACTTAAACATGAATTTTTGCCTCGATTTGTTGCTTTTTTCTAAAATTATAATTAATGTTCTTGAAACGTGCCTTGTTTAACAGTCTGTAATTATATAAGAATGTGAAAATGACTAAATTAGGGTTCAGGGGCCTGTTTCTCGAAAGTCCCGATAATTAACGGGCCCGGTAAGCTGTCTCCGCTTTCATTAAAGATCGAGGTTTTAATAGTTTTGCATGTAACATGATAAAACTATCAGTTAATGAAACAAAATGGAGTAGTTTGCTAGCCAAGACCCGCGCTCTTATTCTTTATATTTCGATTTGAATATTTGATTTCGGGCCCGAAAAGTTACCGGGACTTTCGAGAAACGGGCCCAGGGGCTGATTATTATGGGGTGAGTATGATTCACAACAATTTTTCAAGTTAAAAGGAAAGGTGTACGTCCGGATTCTGGATTGCAGGTACTTGATTCCAGTATTTGTCAGTAGAACTTGGATTATGGATTCCAATCATGAGCGGGATTCCAGATTCCATGAGCTGTATTCCAGTTTCCAAAACCCAGGATTCTTGATTCCATATTCCGAAACCCAGGTTTGCTTATATGGGACAAAATACTGTATCTACTAGTAAGGGCCTGCTAATGAAGGTTGTTGTTGTTGTACTGTGGATTTTAAGTGACGGAAATGATGAAACAATTTTTTTTGCATTTGAAATAATTGATTCCAGAATTTATTTTGGGTAGGAAAATTTGGCGACAATTTTTTGGGCGTGGCTACATTCAAGTGGAAACTTTTTAGGATGGCAATTCGTGGTAGTGCCTGCGTATCCTGACCATAGCAACGTAATAAACTACAGCCAAGCTTGTTATTTCTGAAAAATTCGGCATCAAATTGTTTAGGAATAATTTTTCATTGGAAATCTTTTTTCGGTTTAGATTTTTGCAGCAACAACCATGTTCCATCATTTTATAATACAATTTTCCACCAAGCTCAAAATTTACCATCTTTATTTCTTTCACCATACAGTACGATCTCGACATTGTTGATCCTAGCAGTATGTAGGACAGGTGTCAAATATTAACCTCGCTCCTCATTAGTTCTCTGTAGCTCAGTGGATAGAGCGCCCGCCTGGTGTTTGGAAGGTCATACAGGTTCCAATCCTGTCAGGGCCTTAGATTTTTTCCTTTGTCCCGTGCTTCACACATGCTGATTACTGCATCTTCACATGATACATTTTATCTCCTATTTTTTCACTAAGAGTTATATTTTTCGCTCTTCTCCTCTGTAAAATGCTACCTATACCCTATACAAGCAACCAAAATAATGATAAAAAAAATAGCACGTGATAAACATCCTCGAGTCGTTATTATTTCCTTGAAAGTGGTGTCATTTATGAGCTTATATGACCTTCCCAAAAAAAATCGTCATTTTTGTCAACCTGTCACTTCCTCTGTCCATTCTATTATCAACCTCCCCCAGCTTACATTTACATGAGTGAATTATTTACTAAAACTTGTTTTCTTTCATGTTCTTTGTGATAGTGCAGACAATTCCTTGCTGTCTGCTTCTATAAGTTAAGTTTAATGCAATTTGTTCTCCTTTGTGGACATGTTAAAGTTCAAAGATTTGACATGGAATGTCAAATGGGATTTGATGGTTTCTGAGGTAAGTCCTACAAATGCATTGCACTCCTAGGAGACTAAAGAGAATTGCATTCTCTGTCAAATTTTTCACCTCCTATCAGGTAAACAGTTAAAAAAAATTATCTCTAAAACTACTTTCTCATCGATATCTCGTTACGAAACTCGTTACTTACAGAACATTTCATTTGAGGGGCACCTAACGAGGATATTGTTTAGAACCACTTAAACAGCATTATGCAAGGTATTTAGTATTTCAACGGTACATATAGCCATATTTTTGTCCCCTAAAAATTTTTGTCTTCACACTTCCTACGTGACAGTCAAGTAATCCAAAAATTATATATAGGGATCAAAATTTGCCTTTTCAAAAATTTCAGCCACAAGGTAGTGTCCGGAAAATTCTAGCTGACCTTTTCAGTGTAAAAATTAGTTAAAAATGGGTAATGATAGCTTTCCTTTAGATATTCGAGAATCCTAGCAGAGCTAGGTAACCACGAAATTTTATAACAAATGTTGCAAAAATTCTATATCTAGAATGGCCTTGTGAACAAACATTTTCTGAAAATTGACTTTGGGTGCTCCTGTCATTTTCTCTCTCCGTTTTATTATTTACCTTCCTTACCTTAATAAATTTACCTCAGCCAATTATTTACTAAAAGTGATTTTTTGGGGGGGCTCTTTTATCTCAAAGTGTAGAATAAGGAGCGCGAAAATTTGCTAGTGATATATTTCAATGAAATCAACAGTTGCTATTAACCAATCACGACTCTCGTGAACTGAAACTGTCAATCAAGTGGTGAATGTTCGCATCTACTAGAAGATGCCTGCATGCAGGTCAACGTGTCTGCAGCACTAAATGAAACGCAAAACAATTTCTATTCTGTTGAAATGCAAGTTAATCTACTTTGCTGCAAATGAACGGTTATTATACAAACGTCTACAGGCAACTGCTGAAAGAACAGTAAATGCTAAAAAAAAGTCGATTGGAAATCATCTTCGACGCCGGCCATAATCAGTGGACAAACTTTTAAACTGTATGGTTCTACGCATGGAAAGGAGCTATCTCAATGTAATGTCTTTTTGATTCAAAGACATATAACGACCTTTTGACGTCGGGAACTTCACGTTGCAATCAATGATCTTGTTTGACAAGAAATGAACAGTGTGCAATATTCAAGTTTGGTCATTCAATTAATTGGCCTCGTGCAAGTTGCTTCGATTCAAGCTTACAGTACAAGGAAAAGACTAAATATTTACAGGTTAGACATTGTGTTGTAAAATTAAAGTTGAGGGTTCAGGAAACGAAGTACGCCACGTAATGTGTATCAGTCTACATGTAGAAGTTTTCTCACTAGTTTATTTTACGAATAAGGTTTAAAATATTTCTTGGGACAAATCTAGTTTTGAAGACATCTGTGTACACTGTGTGTAGTGATGGTGCGTTTCAATTTTCTGATGAAGTTGTACCGTTGAGACTTTTTAATAAACTGAAACAGCTTTCATTGTAGTTACGAAAGTGTACTTTTTAATGTCTAAAGATATTTTCTAAGCCAAGCTATGAGATTTTTACTCGTATAGTGACATTTATGTCTTTCCTTCGAAACTGATATCTGAGCTTGAATTGAACCGTTGTATAATTATTGTGAAATATTTTCACCCACTGATCAAAGCTCATGGAAAGGTCTTCGTAAAGGAATTTGTTATTCTGTCCCAAAAACAGTTGGTGCATGAGTTGTCCTGATTTTTAGGCTTGAACTGACTTGTCAAAATGTCGCAGAGAGAAGTGCGCGTATGCACTCAGTTATTCAAGGCTCGATGAAATGTAACTGACGTGCAACGAAACGTGACAATATTTTACAGGTGTAAAAATCTTTAACAAGCTTGAAAATTGGCAGCTGGCTAAATTTGCTCTCATGACCACGTTCGAAGAACGTAACGTTTGAGATCGATCAGAATATGCAGAAACGTTTAATACTGAGACTCATTCAAACGTCGTCAAGAAGGGCGCCTTATAATTACCTTATAAACTAGCAAGATATCATACCCGAATTTAGCAGAGTCAGACACCGGTCGAGATGTCCAAATGCAAATATCCCAGGAAATATTAAAAAAGCCTTCTGTTGACTTGTACGTTTAGACCTTAAATGTTTCTTTTAGTAGAAATTTGTACGTAACAGCACGGCTAATGTGCTTGAGATTAGACATATTTACTGCGTGAAATTTCTGAGAGTATATTATATATAAACGCTTGTGCATGACTGATCAACATGTTGCACCAGAAAGCAAATTATCCTGCTATCGCTGTCAGCATAGAGAAATGAATGAATTTCTATGGGAAGTATAAGAGACTAAATTGTATCGTTGTCTCAAGTTTTCATTGTAACCCTTGACATAAACTGAATAACAAAAAAAAAAAAGAGTAGACAAAATACTGAAAGACCAACTTTATTGACTTTCACTTTTTATTTGCAAACTGCTTAAAACCGATCCATAGAGGTTGCAAGTCATCATATCGCTTTCCCCAGAGTAGTGCCACTATTACAGGACGAAAGTTGCTAAATTATAGCAGATCGTTGTCTAATATTGAATAGCTGAAATGGCTTACGAGCTGTTACGATTTCTCTTTAGCGCATCTTACTTATATCAAACTTTCGGCGAAAAGCGATGCGTTCCTTGGACATGGACGTTATAGAAGCACCAATTGTTGACGTAAAAACAAGTATAATGAGACTTCAACTTAAATGTGGTACCCCTAGTCGTTGTTGTTCTCGAGTTTTAGCCTCTTCCCGGCGACTTCGCGGCTCCAAAATGGTGGGGAAAACGGCTGTTCTCGCCGTTTCTTCAGCGCTCGCTCGTTTTTTATACTAGTCCAGTTCTAGATGCAGAATACTGATTAACAGTTACTGAAAGAGGAATGGGGTGAATGAATTCCTTGTGTACTTACTCGCCTTGTAAACTTGATAACAGAAATTAAAGTAAAAAAAAATGACATTATTCAATTCTTCCAAGCAATGTGTCACCGTGTTCTTACAAAGATCGAACGCAATACTCCAAAGTACTTGAAATCACTCAGCTTTTTCTGACAAATTCAGGTATTGTCGTATAAAAGAAGGCCTAGATATGACATGAGTTTCACTCACCGTTTCCCCAGGAAGATTATTTTGCAAATCAACTGAAAAGTAAAAACAAAGATGGCATTCAATCGATCCTTGCATGCACGCCATGATGCTCATCAGCGTAATTTCCTCAACAGCTGAAACGGGGTAACTTAAAAAGTTAACCTTCAATTGCACGGTCTTCCTGCTGTTTTTCTCAAAAGGGAAAGTGTTGAAATGGAATTGTGAACTGTTACAAATTAAATCGATCAGATGAAGCACAATGATTAAACCTCACACGCCATGTGTTTCCCTTCAAATCAAAGATAGAAAACATGTTCCTTATCCTCAATCTTATGAACATCAATTAAACAGAAGTTAAACTGTAGAAATAACGTTTTCTACTCCCATTTTGCCATTTGAATTGAACAGGGAATTGGAGCTGTAAAAAGAACAACTGGATTGCCTTACGCACAAGAACGCATACCCACCTCTTTGCCTTGGTTGGGGAAAAGAGGAAGAACGGGTGAATTGTCGAGTCTTTTCTACCGACAACATGGGTGTTGGCTGGACTATGAATTTGTGTTATTGGTTAAATGCGATTTTGATTGACAGCTAATGAATTTCGAGCAATTTCATTCGTTGAAATGGCTTTTCAAAGAGAGGGCTCTGAGAGGAGTCCAGGGCTGAGTTGCTCAAAGGATGGTTACTTTTAACCATTGGTTAAGCAGAATGAAATAGGTTGTCAAGGTATTAAACGCTGGTTAACGCTAAGCATGCTTCGAGCAACTGGGCCCAGGTGTCTATACGTAGAAAAAGGTTAATAAGGACCCAGCCTCAAATAATTGCCCACCCCCGTCACCCCAGTCCGCTTTCCACCACAAGAGGAGTATTGATTATTATTTCTTCACTGGTTTATTATCTCCAGACTCATTCTTTGACAGTGTATTTTTCCCGAAGGGCCAGTCATTAAGTGTTTATTCGTCAGCTGTTCTTGAATCCCCAAGCTGATAAGGAACAATAACACTGTAAGTGGAAGAAGAAGCACCGTACCCATGCCTCCCCCCCCCCCCCCCCCCCTCCCGTCTCACTCCGACAGAAAAGGAGGGATAGCCAAAATGAAAGTTTGAGCTTAACTTAACCTACTATATTTATTAGAATAAGCGCCCTAAGCGCTAATTAAATTTTTGGACCTTCAGAGTGGGCGCTTGTTCGAAGTTGGGCGCTAATTCGAATAAATATGGTAACTAACAAATACGGGAATAAAAAAAGAGAGAAATGTACCTCTGCTTGCTCTTTTTACTGTATTTTCCTGTTCCGTTTTGCTCAACTTCTTGGCCGAAAACCGTCGCTCCTCGAAATTTCGCGTATTTGCGGAAATTGTGCCTGCAAGTGCTGTTGAACGTCTCTCAAGAAGCCACTACAGTCAAGAATATTTTTAATTTCCTTCTTCACTCCCAATGAATGGAGCAATAACGCTCATTTTTTTACATGTAATCCCACCGAATAATAAACCCGCCACAATACACTGGGAACAAATTCCTTGTCACGTGTGTGCAACGAAGAAACCTGGGGACAAGTAAGCCTTAAAATGGCTTTTTTATTATGATGCTGGGAACTAGGTTGCAAGGTTATGACGTCCCGTCACGTGCCTTTGGACAGGCGAATTTTTGATTTCTCATTTCTGATTTCTGATTTCTGATTTCCCGATTTCCGATTTCCGATTTCTGATTTCTGATTTCCGTTTTCCGATTTCTGATTTCTGATTTTTGATTTCCGATTTCTGATTTCCGATTTCTGATTTCTAATTTTCGTTTTCCGTTTTCCGATTTCGGATTTCGGATTTCGGATTTCGGATTTCTGTTTTCGGCAATCAGAAAATACCTGCCATCAATTTCTGGGTTCTAATTTATGAAATTCAGAAAACGGATTGGCCGCAAAGCTTCCTGATTGAATGGACCGCGTCCCAGGTGTTGAGTAGTGTAGACCTATCCATCTGTATTATTAGTTAAATGCCGTTTCCATTGACAGAGCAATTTTACTTGTTAAATGCTTTCTCCAAGGGAGGGGTCCGACAGCAGCGCAGATTCTCTGAATTGAGTTGACACGGGTTGTTTAAACGTTTGATAGCAGTATCTGCCAGTTAAAACCTTATCCAATAGACAATGGCATTTCTTATCATTTCGTTGCAATATCCTGACTGAAAAGTTTTACGTTCCAAATGTGGCCTTTTGACCAACTGCCGCGCTCTTTTTCAGTCGTGTTTCCTCAAGCTAAGTCTACTGGAGAAGCCAAACTATTGTGAGCAGCCCTAATTACGCGAAAAGATGGTTCTAGTGTGGATTCCTTGGAAGAAATTTTGAAGGTCTACATTACGGTGGATCCAAACAATCTACATTCCTGGATCTTTTAAGCAAAACGTTTTTACCCATTTTGTTTGTTGCCCAATGAAGGAGTGCATTTTTGGTTAGCTATTTTAGAGTTCTAACAATGAAAGCTTATTTGTGGTTTTGGAAAAAGCACAAAGTCGTCGTGCGGAAGGAGGTTACCTATTTGCATTTACAACAGAGGCAAGTGATGTTGTCGTCTATTCATCGTTAGACCGGGAGATTTAGACTGTTGCCAAAGGTGATTTTTCATCTTTCTGTTTAGCTAATTAATTGTATTGTTTTAATAAAACGAAGGTGAAGTAGGATCGTGGCCCTATGGCTAGCGCCGGGTTGACTCAAATGTGTTTTTTTTGAAATATTAAAAAAATATCCATTGTGTAAGGGAAAAAATTATATTGCCTGTTAATTGTGCGTGTTTCTGAAGTTAACGTCATGGTCATTTCAAAAGATATTAAAATGTGTTTACACTGTCTTAAACAATCTTTGCATGATCAAGAATTTTGTGGGAATCAATGGGCAAACTCCCCTTAGATAAAGTTTATTTCCCCTTCCTTGACCTAAATCTTTGATTGCCTTCTGACTCCCTGATGAGACTACGCTTTCAACGTTTTGCCAGTACGTTGATGCTTATTGTTTTTCACTGATAACCTCATCATAATATCTATTACCTTAATGATCACAAAAATTAACGATAAAAATAAATAGAGAAAACCTATACTTGGAGTCCTCTATATTTAAAATTGTAATGAGAAGAAGTCATAGCAGCGTGTAGTATACTAGCAGTCAGGCTAAGAAATGAAGCTAGAGAAACTTATATCAAGCTGTCAGATATTTTTTGCAATACCCAGTAATGGAAAAAAACCAAGTAATGTGAAAAATATGGTTGTAAAAAATACGTTTTTAAAAACCACCGATGTAAATATGACCACTCCATTGTCACCCAACAGTACACCGCACGCCCTCTCCATATCCAAACAAAATGAAGTACACTGTTCTGATTCCTTCAATTATTCATTTATTGCATACAGCATTGGGCTGTTACGCCGCAAAATGTAATATTAAAGCAAAATGTAATAACAATCGCCGCAAAATGTAATACTAACGCAAAATGTAATAACATTGACGGAAAATGTAATAAAATGTTCAACGCAAAATGTAATAATCTTTCAACGCAAATTGTAATAACTTTTCTAACGCATAATGTAATAAAAGTAATGCTTAACTCTTTAAATTAATATGTAATAAACAATATATGTTGATAGTGGTCTTAGAGTACCTAGAGATGGGTAAGTTTTAAGTGTCTTTCTGATAAAGTTCAATATTTCTTTGCTCATCACGAACCAACAAGAGAGTGACCTAGGAAGACTCATTGGTAAGACTTTACAATATCGGCCATTCGCCCGCTTGTTTTAAGGAAATTAATTAACCCCTGTGAAGTAGAATTCCCAACTGATGCAGTTTTCCCAAATTCAGCTTAAGTGAGAGGATAAGCAATAACACTGATAAAAACAGCTGCTGCTATTCGTATTAATAAAAGTCTTTCATTTTGATTTCTTGATATTACAAACCCATTAGATTTACACCCTTTTCCTACTACCACTCACTACCTACCACCTCACCCCCCATCAAATGCACTCTCTTAATTTGCAACTATTATTAGTTCATCTTTATTCATTCACTAACTAATTGATTAGATACAACATGATGTTTACTGTAACTTTTGCATTTGTATACTGTTACATAAATTTATTTCACTGAAATCAAAAGTACCTTAGTCTCTGTTCTAGCTCTTTTTGTCTCAAGAGGAGAATTGCATAACAAGAGATTAAGACAGCTTTTAGGGAGACTAAAACTACTAGTGATTGTTAAAGATTCTGTCACAGTTGTTCTTGAACCATTACAGCTTTCACAGATAAATAGAATAATTGAGTACTCATAAACCACCACCAGCAGGCATTTGTTTTCATTATTTATTGGTACACGTCCTTTGAAATGAATATTGATCCTCTCAAGTTGCTCAGTAGCCTTGAACACAGGAAGCACTCTCATGGATATTACACTTGCCTTTACTTTCACAACATTAACAGAGGATTATCTTATCATTGTGTTTATTTTCTCAATAGAATAAGCAACGCGTAAGTTCCTTGTTTCCAAAAAAGCCTTTTGTCTGGTCACTGATTCATAGTACAACGATTGTTGGACCTTCTAAAGTGACTTTTTGGTTGCAGTTACACACATCACTCTAGATAGTATGTCAGATTTGATGTTATCTCTTTCAAAGTAGTATACACATGCTTTCAAAACTATAATAGCAAAAGAGTTCAAATTTCCAAAACAAGAATTTTTCATTGTTTGTCTTTCATCTCTGATAGTTCTCTCACATGTAGAATACTTATTTGTGATTAGTTTTTAGAATGAAGAACTGCCTTCCAGTCAATATGTCTTTTCAACACACTCTTATATGACCTGTGCTTCTTTTTCTATTTGCACGTCCTTAAGCTCACTAGCTTCATTGGCTAGCTTCTCTTCCATTCTTGTTTAGCATTGCTGCTATCACTACTTCTGATGTATCTATTCAAAGTTGAAATCTAATACTCTCATGAAGTGCAGTAACTACCGGTGTATGACATTTGCAGACTGCAGACTGCAGACTGCAGACTGCAGACTGCAGACTGCAGACTGCAGACTGCAGACCGCAGACTGCAGACTGCAGACTGTAAATTGTTTTCACCAGTTGTAGTTTGCCTACAGGGCACCTACACTCACAACAGCCTCGTAAGCTAAATTACGTATATGATTAATGCATCTATCAATGTTAAGCCCCAGGGTGGGAGGGGGCTACGCACGGGAAATTGACTGAGCATACCTTCCCCTGGGTAGGGATTTTGACATTTAAGCGTTGCCCCAGGGTCGGGAATTTGACATGACCGCCATCTTGGAAGACCGAGAGAAACTGGAAATGAGTGACCTGCCATCTTGGTGATACCCAGAAGTCACCAGAGGTAAATGACCTCTGCTTTTCTTGAAAGTAACAAGACAACATGAGCGAAAGAAAGGTGAGGAAATCTGTTTTATTTTTCGGTATATATGAACCATCACTTCTTTCATTGTATGATCGAATGTTTATAAATAGAAGAGTCTTCGTTCCTTCTGTTTCTGTTTCTATGTGAGGTTGTAAATGACATATCCTTTCCAACCTGTCGATTATTAAGTCCTGACTCTGTTAGAAAAAGTTACCCCAGAGGCGGGAAATTGACGTTTAGTAGGTGGCTGGGGGTAGGGAATTTGACTCTGGCTGCCATTAAAATGTCAAATTCCCCTGGGTCTGCCCGCCCTTCCCCCCCCCCCCCCCCTGGGGCTTAACATTGATAGGTGCATAATATGAGGGCCGGAGTTTATCGATAAAACATCAAAACTTGCTAAAAATGACGCTTTTTTACATGTCTTTCTGAGGTATGTATATTAAATTGCAGGTTACGTGAATTTTCAACGTTTTATGAATCTTACGATTAATTTCCATAGAAATCCTTATTTCGAGGAGGCTTTTGTGACTGTGGGTACCCTGTGATATGACTGACACGGAAACACCTTATTCCCAGGCTTCTAAGAAACTGAAAGAAAACATGGCGATGGTATGGCTCGTTTCTCTTTTTCTCATCGGGAACCCGAGCTATTATTTTCTGAAGGAGGCATACTAAGTAAGGAAAAGACATTCCTAGTTTTGAGAAAAAAGAAGAAGAAGCAGTACTGCAGGAAATGAGTAAAAATCTTCACATCGACGTATCGATCGGTAAGAGCGCCTGGTACATTTTGGGCTGTAGAAAGCAGCTCAATTGAATGATTTAAAGCCTATTGTTAAGACGTTTTATCTTAATGTTTTGCAACATGAAAGGGTAATGGGGATGTTTACGGACTGCTAAGACAGGTGTACATTACTTCACGTCATGGCTTGGCGAGCTGCTGCTAACACTTTTCTTTAGTTGTACAGGTCAAATCGTCCTGAATTGTGTCTACATATATCGGCGTATCCAAGTCACAGGAATTTTAAGCTGATTTGATGTTCCAAGGAATGTGAACTTGAAATGTATCAGTTAACATAAACTTTTTATCCATTAAATAACAAGGAATTGAAAGGTCAGAACTTCAATAACAGGAACGTAAACATTATATATTATTCCAAACTTTGGCATGCTGAGGAGGGGAGGGGTAATCCCATAAATTTCGAATAGGTATGTGCCGGCCAGGGTCTTAACCCTGACACTATTAAATATGAGACGAACATAGATTGATAACCTATTTAAGGCTCAAACCCGAAAATGAAACCCTTGTGAAGGGGAAAATTAAAAACTAAATAGTAACAATGGGTAAAAATGTAACCCGATATGAGCATAAACCATTCCCTACCAGGCGGCACACAACCTATGTATGGGAGTACCTCTCAGACTAGGTGCAAGCTTATTGGAATCCTTTCAACACAAATTCTTTGTTTATAGTCACTTTGTCCAAAGGAGGGAAAAGCTCATAAAGGGAAATCCATCGTCCTCTCTCCTTGTGTTTAAAACATTAAAACTGAACATATCATTGTCATGAAATATGTTTGTTAAGTGGTAACACAATGTTAATGTCCTTTCGGTCTTAGATAATGGTGACGTTCAAAGACTGCTTTAAAAAATTCTTGTGGACATCGAGCATCCTTTGGCGATCTTCGGAATTGATGCTTACATGAAGCGATGCTTGGAAATCGACATTTTTTGCCTGGAGACAAACGGGATTTACGTGGTAGTGGGTGGCCTCCGGTTTTTTCGTAATTTTTGTTGTTCCTGTTGACTTGTCATACCAAGAACGATACTCTTTAGTTGACACTACCACGTCAAATGGAGGAGGGGGCACACTCGAATCAGAAGGTCGAAGTTTTCCTCCGCAACCATAGCATACTCTAGCCGTCGTCTTGTCTAGCCATTTAAGGTGGTATCGCTGCTCATTTTCGACACTTGCAGTCTCCACGTACGGACGCCTATCTGCGTAGCTGTCATCATTTCTTGATGATGCGATGGCCCCGGTTCGCCGAATGCGAGACTTTTGGCCAGGCTTTTTCCCCGCATTTTTGGGTGCGGACGTAGACGCTGCTGCAGTGATGTTTGGACCACCGCGAGAATGAAACCAGGAAAGGTACTCGTGCAGTTTGGCAACGTGATCCGCTACAGCAAGTGAATGAGAACAAATAGAGGCAGTTTTAAAACCTTTACACTGACAAATGCAGACTCCGTTTTTCTTTACCGCCACAAAATAAGGAGTTGCCCCGGTATCACTTGCAACAAGAAAACCTTTATGATCTCCCGGAGCTTCCACGATGTTAGTGCTGCTAAGAAGCAAGCACGCAGCTTTGTTGTATGATGGTAAGAAAACCGAGGATAAGCCAGTTTCACAAAAAGGAATGGAGAGGGAATGTGCTGTTGAAGTCTCCTCACGCATTTCCCTCGTTTCTTCAGGGGGACTTTCTCCACCTTCAGGGTCTTGTTGACGTCCTTCCCCACTTTCCCCAAGTCCCAGTTCATTTTGCTGGCTGTGAATGCCTCCTCTTGGCACCGTGGTTACGACTGGAAGGGCTTCATGGAACTCCCTTAAATGCTTTTGCCTTTTCTCTTCCGACCAATCATATGTCCAAGAGTGTTCATCAACCTTAAAATGTTCGAACCCTGGAGCTATTTCAAAGGGTCCGTTACCAATTATGGCATCTTCCACATAACAGAGATTGGCGTTCTTTTCCTTTCGAATGTTTTCAACAACTGTTGGCATTTCGGTGGCCTTGTAGTTTTGCCTTGCCTTAATATTGCGATGCACTGATTCGGGGTCATTATTGCAGTAGAAATCGTATCCTAAACCCATATCTCGCCTAACCGGATAGAGAAGCATCTCTTTCATGTCTTTGGCTTGGTAACGCACAAACCATGAATGGAATTCTGGTCTACTGGTTTGTCTGGCGGCCTTTTCACGCTCGTTCCATACTTGCTCCAATTCTGCCAGGTCTTTGTCAAAGTCAGCCTCAGTGGCTCGGTCAATCAAACCCCTCTCTCCCGTCACTTCAGAGCCAAAGATATCAGCAACAATTTCCTTCCTCTCATTACCATTCACACCAAGATCTGTAAGCTTCCGCAGAATATCATCCTCAAAGTGCTTTTTACAAGCCAGGAAAACGGCACAAGGAAAATGGGGTGTCAGTCCGTTTTTAATCGCTTTGTCTCTGTCACAACCGACACCTAAAATTCGTGCTAGTGATGGCTTAAGTCTTGTCATGGAGCTTGCGAGATAACTGAAGGCTTCCTGATCTCGATGCTTGTGAATAAGTGTAGGTCCAAGTAACACTGGGTGCTTGCCTGTTCTCTTCGACAAGAGCAGCTGATGCCGGTATGTGGTTGGTGTTACGTAGAACTCCCCACAGTTGTAAGTAGTGTCGACGCTCAATATTCCGGGCTTGGATGGATTCGTACAAAATCGCTCCAAGTCTAGCAGCTGACGATCATCGGAAAGAAACGCTAGTGGCTGAGGCGCTCCTTGGACAAATCGGAGAAATCTATTCGGATGTGTGCTGTCGTCGATACATTTCAGAATCGCGGAATAAAGTTCGTCTTTTTGACCGGGTCTTGCAGTGTAGGTACTGCTTTGGTGGTGAATTGACCGTTCCTTAATTTTTTGAACCTGATTGACCGAACGCGGTCTAGCAGAAACTTTACAAGCTGAAAGGCCACCGGCCTCCTCTCGAGTTTCCACGTAGACATCTCGTGAGCTTTTACCTGACTTCAACTTCTTCTTGATCGCTTTCAGTGTAGATGGCTGCATGCGGGCTTTCTTGCATGGGGACACTTGGTGCTCTGATTCCTCAAATCGATAACACAAGAGGATGTACTGGTATGGGGTACCATCTGATTTACAAAGACTGTAGATCCTACGCTTAAAGTCTTTATACTTAGCATGCACAAAGTAGGTACGTTGAAGAACATATCTTTTATTCCTCAAGGTGATGTTTGACATTTTCGTGCCGTTATTTCTCCAAGAGAAGTCGTCAGACTTGAGGTCTTCACTTGCAGGTATTTCTCGATCAATAAGAAACATAGCGTTCTTTTGGCAAACTGCTGGTCTGTCTTTACAAATTGCAAAACTGGGAGGATTTAACAGATACCGCGCAAGCTCCTCAGAAGTAAAGTTGTCTTGAATTGCAAGATACGGTAAGCTTGTCTGCCCTCTAAAATAATCGACGTCCTCTCTCTTGATGTCTTGCAATGAGAATGACATCCCCTCTGACTCGGAAGAGCTTTAGGAATGAAAATAGGCAACTTCAATAGCCTGTACATTCATAACTATGAAACAGTAAAACAATTCGATCTGTAAAAATTGCTTCGACTCTCGTTCTATCTTCCTATATGAATTCCCAAACCTAACAGCACTTCAATAACGTTGTAATAGAAAAATGGAAAAAAGGTAGGACTCAATAAAATTGTAATTAACCAGGTAATTTACATTGATATGTAGATCGCAAAGAAGTTATGGACTTAAAAGAATCATTAGATTTTGGGAACGTTCTACTCGATATAATCACTGTAAGTTTTGAACAGAAGAAATTTAGGAGGCATGAACATATTTATCAATGAATGTGCCATGACAATGGCTGAGATGTACTTATTGATTACTTTTTCCCCTTTGTTTCTTTTCCATTTTCCTATTTCAACATTAATGCAGTAAGGTGTATTACAGCCAACCTTCTTAAAGCGGCACTGTAAGACAGAGACCTCTTTAAGAGGACATCAGAGATGACTATTTCTTGTCAGATTTCGACTGATTGCCGACAATGAAGTTCTCTATAAGGGATACAGATACAGCTTGTCCGGAGGGTGTCTGGCATCGAGCGAGTTCTCAGTAAAAAAACAACAACAACAAAACAGGGCAGATGTTGACGTCCTAAATAAGACACCTATAACCCCCCCCCCCCTCCCCCCCCAACACACACACACACACAAACATCTAAACTATTTAAGCAAAAAACATAAGATCACGTGCACCTGTCTTCACTGGAGCTAAGACTTGATACTTAAATGAATTTACTTTGGTTGAGTTAAAGGACAGACTTACTGTCACCGCAGTGTTAAGAAAACAGCATTAAACCTTCAGAAAGCTGATAATTATGAGAGACAGGTGATCTCTTACCTTTCCTGGGAGCTCTCATCCTTGTAAAATGTAATTTTACAATCTGAATCACTAACGAAAAAGAGCAAAATACAGAGCTGAGACAGATGACTAAACCACACCCCTGACCCTAATACTAGGGTTCACCATTAAGGTCTACAAATAAGCAAGCCCCGGTTTTGGAACAAGAAAACATTGGCACTGTCTTTAACTTTGATCTTTCCCAAATAGACTTCCCCTCTCCCCATTCCTCCTGGATATAATGTGACCCAATTCAGTATAACGTGAATAAATTCCCAGGTTATCACACAGATATCCACACAAATACCCGTCCCCATTTGTACCCCTAAAACATAAGGGTACAAGGTACCTGCCCCTATCAACTAGATTTGAAGCCTGCCTGACACATATTCTCAATGACAGGTTCATATTTCGAGTGAACATGACTCTCTAACAATTCAGGACCCACACCCTGTCCTAAACAAAGTTTTATACAGAGAGGCTCCGGAGGGGTCAAACCAACCACCCTTTAATACACCATTTTTTAAGAAATGGTACCCCTTTCTTATACCTTTTATTGACAAATGGTACCACTTTCACGTTCTACTTTGAAACCCTACATCACTTTTAATTGCTGTCAAAACGGCATTAAAATATGAATAACTCACTAAGTCAGGAAGTTTTTTTGGCCTTTTTCAAAACCATAAAATGCACCTGTTTGCCCTTTTAGGGCTTTCCCCTAACCGCAATGACAGATTTGCCTACGCTTTCATGTACCTCAACTAGTGAAACTCCCACTCTTTCACACACATGAAGTCTGAAAAATTTTGGGCGGGGCCCTTATACTGATTACCCCCTCCCCCGGAAATCCTTAACTTTGTACGACGTAAAGCCTCGAGTTAACAAGAAATTCGAGTCAAGAACTGGTCAATCGCTAACGTAGTTGTAAAGATTTGATTTACCCGTTTGATTTACCGAACAAGCACCAAAAGTATTTTCTTCCTGTAATTTTTTGTCGCTGATCAGTAACATGCTATCCATGATATTCCAGTTATTTGTGAACAAGGTGAATGATATTTGCGCCGGCTTGATTTGCAACACATCAACTCTGGTTGAGTCTAGTGGAGATCAAATTTCTGCATTCTGCGCCCAAACAGAAAGCCTGTTGACAGGCCATTTAAAATAGATAAGTGCTCTTTTAGGTAACAAACTTACTTGTTACCTGTTAAACATTCTAAACATTCTTAGCTTTTTGGTTACAATAGGAACAAAAATTATGAACTGTATTTGTAAAGCAAACAGGAGTTTATCAGGAGCGAACATGACACTATATTTAGAAACATGTTGAGAGAATTTGCGATGTCATGACAAATTAGTCGCATTCCCAGACTACAAAATTAGCCACAATTCCCCTGAAAAGGGAGGGAAAATGAAACATTTTCCATCCTACCATATCTCAATATACCAGATTTCTCAGTGGTAAGTGTATACATAACACTATATACTATCGAAAATTCTCAGACCACCGCAATAATTTATTGAGGGGCGAGATATTATAAACTTAATAAATCTCTCAGATTTTGGTTCTCACACTGAATACACGCATTACTTATTACATAACCAGCATCACTTTAAGAATTATACTAAAACTACCCACTAGAGCCTTTACATGATGTTATTTCCTTCACGAGAAAACATTGGTTCGGTGCGTGTTAACACGAAATGGTTCTGCGAGCGGTGTTCATATTATTAATTGCGGATAGAGCGTCTTTTACACGTGGTTTCTCATTCACAGTATTTAGATTTCTTCCACATCCCAAATACGGCCGACGATTTATTTCCGGTATTCCAGGGTTTAGTTCATTTCTGGTATATTCTAACATTCCACAGACAACTTGCTCAAACAAATCGCATGTTTATGTTTCAATATTCGCTTCCCGCGCGCCGTACAAACAACGGGTTAGACAATGTTCTTGTGCAATATCCCACCGCATTCCGAACTTTCTTTGCTGAAGAATTACTTAATAGACAATTATTAGTCGGCTACTTGTTATTATCATACAAAGATAACCTTTTAAGAAGAAAAAGAAAGAATCATACCTTGAATCCGTCGAAGCCATTTCTTCTGAAACTTTACAACCAAAGACAACTTGGGAACGAGGCTGTTGTAACTTTACGCGGGAAAAATCAACCTCGTACCCCAGGGCCCCAGGCCAAGGCTGATTTCCAATTTTTTTTGGACGTTGCTTTATTGATGATGACGTCATCTTTATTCTTATGTTTTCAATGTGTATTATTTTACAATTAGTGTCACGCAAATAACAGTATGCGGTCTGCAGTCTGCAGTCTGCAGTCTGCGGTCTGCAGTCTGCAGTCTGCGGTCTGCAGTCTGCAGTCTGCAGTCTGCAGTCTGCAGTCTGCAGTCTGCAGTCTGCAGTCTGCAAATGTCATACACCGAGTAACTACAGCATTTTCAATTTTCCTCTTAAGTAAGAGTACACTTGCTATTAATCTTTGTTAGCTCTTTGCATTTAGCATGGTCGCTTATGAAACGTTCCACTCTATTTGAATGCTTTGAACATGCTAAAAAAAAAGATATACACATTTTAATTACTTGTTATAATTATATTTCTCTGAAGAAGCACCTCGTGAATATTGCAATTCAACTTTATCCACTTTCTCTTTTAGTATAAGAGGACCCTTGACTTGCTCATCATAAATTGTACAATGAATGACATCATCAGCTATCACATAATCTTTATCCACCAGTGCCAGAATTCAAGTCATCAACTACATGTACTTCCCCAACTGATTGATAAATAGATGATAAATGACAATTAAAAACGACAATTTATATCATTGTTGTATATCAAGCAAAGTTCACTTCTCTTCAAATTAGTAAGAGCTGTTTCATATAATCCATTCAGCATATATCTTGAATTGTACAGGGAATTAAGACTAAAACATCATTTTCAAAAAAATGAATTCATATACAGTGTACCAATAATTATTTTTATTACTTGCTGATTTGACTCCTCAGAAACCACTTACAAATATCCTTTTTCTTCTTCTTTGTTATACAATCAGCAAAAAGCAGTTTTATTGTCACACCAGTAAAATGCACTTAATGGAACATGACACTAGTTATCAGTAACCATTTCATGCTGTTCATTCTTGTTTTAAGAAGGCTATAATACAATCCACAGCATTCGCCAATTTCTTCAAATTACTATTCATAGCTAAGACTTCACACATTCAACATTCAGCTCTCTTGTAGCACAGTCTTTTCTACTGACTATCCAAACAGACATTTCTTTAGCTATAAGAGCCTAGAAGAACTATTCAGAGTTCACTTGGGGTTCTATTGTTCAGCAAGGTTATAGTGCTCAGAATATTATTCTTGTAAAATTTTTATAATGGCTTGGCCTTACCTTACTATTTTGCAATCAAACCGTGCATCTGAGCCAATGTCAATAGGACCTACGCTCTCAACATTATCAAGTGAAATGCTCGAACTCGATCTTTAAGCCCAGAACCAACTCCTCATTACAGGATCCAAAGGGCAGCTACCAAGTCGTGTGAAGCAGACCTTGCCAGGAAAAGTCGCTACATCAACTATCTCTTTTCCTCTTCTTTGTTTTTCACAATCTGCAAATTAAATTAAAACAAGAAGTTAATGACAGAAATAAATATTTTTACAGTACATATTAATCAATAACAATTTACTCACTTACCTTAGGTGATTTCAGAACATGCGGAAAAAAAATGATCCCATCATAGTGGGATCTTCATTTATTCTAAAAAAACTATGTAGCTGCATGATGCACTCTCCAAACCTAAGTGTATACTAGCTTACCAACTACTCATCCATTCTTTCTTATAATTTATGTATAACTACTAACATTCATTCACTCAACAAAAAAGTGATATTTAACGAGCTTTATATACTTTTCATAAAAATTTGCAAGTCAATGTACATTATAGGAAAACTAATCTTCACTTCCACCTTAACTTTTCTTCTTTGCAATAACTAACTGCTTATGACTGACAGTATGCAAATAATTGTATCTCACAATTTGATGGCTCTAAATTTCACAGTTTCTTATATACATTGATAAATATTCTAGAATATTGATGCAAATTTCTTACTTCTCTATAGCCTCTCCCATAATAATTTACACATTAATAATGTGTTATCAGCATCATATTATTATTCATCATTAGATCTTTCACAATGTACTTGAAATCATCTTAAATTTATTTTCACTTTCACAGCTTCATGATCAGAATAATAAACACTTACAACTGAATTTTCAATGTTCGGTAATACCTTTGATTTCACATAGACATGATCTAAAAGACTTCCAGAAGAAATAAAAGTCGCACTCTCAACAACTTGTGTATAGTCAAGAGATGCCATTAATAATTTAAGTCCTTTCACATCATCATCATCATCCAAGTAGTTTATATTAAAATCACCAAGAACAATAATATCAATAATGTTACTGAGAAGAATATATCTAATACCTTCAAGAAAGTGTACTATATTAGACCTTTGCTTTCTGTATAGCAGAACAATTCTTTGTTTAAACTGTATTGTTCTGTCAAGAACAACAAATTTAACAATGTTTAGAGCTGGAAGATACTCATATTCTTCAATTTCAATATTTTCTTTTGTACAAATCAGGGGCACCCAACGAGGATATAGCTCAAAACCATTTAACATAGCATTGTTGAACGTATTTTAGTATTTAAATGGTAGATACAGGCATATTTTTATCCCCTAAAAACTTTTCATCTGTTCGGACTTCCTAGCTTAAAGTCTGGTGATCCGAAAGTTATAGGGATCAAAACTTACCTTTTCGAAAATTTCAGCCAGAAAAAGGCTCCCGAAAATTCTAGGTGGCCTTTTTTTAGGGTAAAAATCCGTTAAAAATGGGTAATTATACCATTTTTTAGATGTTCGGAAAACCTAGGAGCGGCAGGCAAGCAAGAAATTTTACAACAAATGTTCCGAAAATTTTAGATCTCAAATCGTCTTCCGAACAGATATTTTTCGAAAATTGCCGTTGGGTGCCCCTGACAAATAGCTAAACTACAAAATTTGTCAGAACCATGATCTTGCCTGTGTAATGTATATGTTGATAAATTGTTTCTTATTTCCTCATCATCTGTTTGAGAAAGAAGCTCAGAGTTTCAGTCAGCAACATTACATCACTGTCATTTATATTTCGATCAAACTTTAAATCTATGCTGTGTTTTACAAGAGATCTGATATTTAAAAGACTTATTACAAAACTCTCCTTCTTGTCCTTTATCACTATTGCTGGCATTTTAAGACAATCACTTTTTCTCAATCTTTCATACTCTTCATGTACCTTTGAATTAACCCTAACATGACTCCTTTCAATTTTTCCAAGGATATGCAAACCCTCTAAGGATTTACATCGACTTAGTGCAACATATATCTGACCACAATTAAAATATTTTTGGCCTTCAAGACTGAAACTGACAACAATTTTGTCTAATGTCAAGCCTTGAACTTTATATACAGTACATGCCCACGCTAGTGTTATAGGGAATTGTACTCTCTGAACTTCCTGTGATGATGGTTTTTCTGGTTTTACTTTAAATCTTGCTAATATTCGCTCAATTGGAACAAATCCATGTTTTTTAGCATACTGATTATTCGATTTCTGAAGTAGATTTCTGCCAGCTTTCTCATCATCAAACTTAATATAAATGACATTTGGCTTCTGGGTATTGCAATCGACATTTATCCTCATAACTGTACCAAGCTGACCATTTATTAATCTGTCTGCAATATCAGTATTATTTGTTAACATTATTCTTGCCGTTTCTTTGATCTTACTTTCAAAATCGAGGCCACCTGTCTCAGCTCTTGGTCTTGCAAGCACATTACTAACTTCTTGTTCACAAACATTAGTGGATATTGATCTGCTGCTCTTAAGTAAAATAAACACTTGTCTATTTCTTCCAACCTTCTTTTGTTGTACTTCAAAACTGCCTTGTTCTCAGCCCATACATGAAGCACATTAAGTGGATAGTTATTATCTGATGAATTTATTGTCCTAGACTGAATAAGCTGAATGTCTTCATCAGTTTCAGACCCAATTCTAAACCTGTTTAAAAGTGCAGTAAATTCCTCATCATCTTTTTGTCTCATAATTTTCGTAAGCTCAATCATTTCAAATACATGCCATGGATGACACACATTTAATGCAGCATCCTTGTAATCCTCAAACACAGGTTTACTGCGTATTGGCTCAAGCTGAAATAAATCACCAAATGCAATAATACTTTTCCCACCAAACAAAACTGATGGAGAAGTGGCAAATATTTCTTGTAAATGCTGATGAATATGAAGCAACGTAATATTTGACACCATTGAAATTTCATCTATTATTATTAACTTTAGCTCAGATAACAATACCCTCATTTGTGTCTTTTTCTGATCTGACATAGCAGATAGTTTATAACCTGCATTCTTGGGAATTGAAAGACCACTATTTATAGTTGTGCCTTCAATGTTTATTGCAGCTACTCCAGTAGGAGCTAGAAGTAACACTATTGGTCTTTCTGGATTTATAGGAGCATACCTAAAGGTTTTTACTGCAGTCTGATATATAGTTTTAATCAAATGACTTTTGCCACAACCTCCACTTCCACTTATAAAAGGATAAATTGGTTTCACTACCTCTGGCTTCAAGCTGTTCAAATTTTTCATGCTATTTCTACACCAAGAAAAATTAATACCATATCAAATGCTTGTGCACGCAATCCATCATCAAAAATTTCGATTGGTTGATTTTGCATTATGAGTGAAATTCCATTTTTATTACTATTAATACTTTAATTGTGTCAATAACCAAATGCTTGAATACAATTGGTTCTTAACAGCCCATATTTATGGCTTAATTTTGCTATGTAACTCCAAAACTGTCCGATTTGACCTGTCCGATTACCAGAAGCTTGTAATCGGACAGGTCAAATCGGACAGTTAAAGAACCAATGAAAATCAAGTAGCAAATGCCACTAGCCAATGAAATTTCACTACATGGCACATGATAACCAATCAAAATCAATGAAAAAATTGTGACCAGGTAAGCTGTCCAGCTTCAACTGGAAAAGAAAAATGGATGAAACTAACTGGTCCAGTGACTTTTATTCAGAGATTTTTTCTTTAGGCTTTGACAGCTTGTTTAATACAATTGATTTAGAAAGCCTTGAAAGTAAAGAAAACAGCGATACAGTTCCTGAAGTCTTAAATACAACAAGAAGCTACGTCTTACGTTAATAATTGTTCCAAGACCGAGATTCTCGCATTTTGTTATCGGCACAATTAATTGGTAACAGGACTTCGTGTTGTACAATTCAGGGGTAATCGGGCTCGTAGTTTCAAATCGGCCTCGCGCTACACGCTCGGCCGATTTGAAATTACTCGCCTGATTACTCCCTGAATTGTACTCCACTCAGTCCTATTACCATTACTTACATTCTAGACCAAAATCTGCAGGCGACTGTTTACTGAAAGAATCTTCTACCGACAATTCTTGTTCAGTATCTAGCTCAATATCTTCATTTTCCTGATCATTAATACAATCAAATGACACGATATTACTCTCATGATTATTTCTTAGCCATTCTAGTGCCTCAATAACTGCTTCCGCATCAGGCTCAAACATTGCTCTATTACATTCAACTATAGCTTGAACATCTGCTTCATAGAACTTTGAGGCACATGTATCTTTTTCACCACGCAGAGTTCCTTCATCCCGCCATAGATAATATAACATTAAAAAATGATGAAAAAACAGCTCAGGTTCCTTTCTTTTATTAGGTGCATGAAATCGAATAACCGCTTTAACTTTTCGACGTTTCATACTTTCACCAGTATTCATTAATTTTATTTTATTTGGCAATAATGAATCAGTGTCTGTCTTGCTATGTGGATTTTCAATATTGCACTGTCAGTAAGTACAAGTTTCTGGTTGAGCATCTCCTGTTTCATCATAACTGTTCTCTTTGTATTCCTTGTAGTAATATGCTGCAAATTCTGCAAGGCAGAGATTATTCACAGCAGAAATTGAAGCTGGTCTAATACTGTAACGTTCAGTAATGTTTGACTTAAAAACATCTGTACTATCATCATCAAGCTCTTCAAGTTCCTTCTCTGTCTTTGCAAATCTAACTCTTTTATCTGATACATTTGTATTAACAAATATAGTTCTTGGAAAAATTTTCCTTAACCAAAGTTCAGGCATACATCTATACACACATTCTTGTGAACTTACTTCTCTACTAGACAGAAAAGCTGCACCAATTTTTCTAAGCCCCTCTCTGATGCTCAAGTTACCAGCCTTACTTTCTTTTGCTGCACTCATTATTGCATGTGAACATTCACTTTCATCCTTCGTGAAATATGAGCAAACATAGGTTATACACTTGTAGTGATCAAACACTGGCTGCAAATCAACATTTGCCCTAAATCCTTTTAAGCCAGCTACAAAATAGTTATTAACAAAACAGCTGTTAAGAGATCTTTTTAAATGCAACTCATAATTTGCATCTGATGACATTCTTAGAGCTGAGTTGTATTCTTCTTTACTTATACCAATAGAACTAAAAATATCATCTTCACTTAGTGACGAATCATATGTTGATAGACTCGGATTTAAAACCTCATCTATTTTCTGTTTTACTAAAGAAACAATTTCTCTTCTCTTTTCTAACATTTTGCTCTTAATAGTTTCATCAAGATCCTCAGGAAGGGGTTCAGCAAGAATTGTTTCTTCTGTAAAAAACTGTCCAAAATTGAACCTACATTGCACGTTCTTGTACTTTCTACAGCTTTTGGAATGCCTGTGCACTTGGTGCATATTTACTAATTCATATAATTCATCATCTTCTTCTTTACTAGGGACAAATGCCTGAACATGTCTATCTATATAATCTATATATGCAGATTTGTTTTCACTGTCCAGTCTTGGACAATCTGAAGTCCAAATTAACGCATGTAAATGGGGTGACCCTCTCATCTGAAATTCAATACGAAGAGCATAATACACTATTTTACCTATTGGCTTTGCATCAGAAAGTAATATTTCTGTGAAAAACATTTCAACCCGATACTGAAAATGCTTGGCAACAATAACAGGATTCAGATTGAGCATTTCACACCTTTCATGATACGATAAGCCATCAACTTCTTCATTTGTCATAGTTTTTCCTTGCATCCTTCCAATAATTTGAAACAATTCTCGCCATCTCAGGTCGGCGCAAGATAGTGTCATAGACCATGTTGGAATGCCTAGTTGTTTTACCATTCCAAGTACTTCATACATAAATTTCTGCCAGTATGGTGGACTTCCTCGAATTTGTTGTAAAAACAGATATGCTTGTTCCTGACAAATAAGATTTCGTAACATCTCTGGGTTTGATTTTAATTGTGATGCAGTTACAGGTTGGCCACGAACTTTTTTTAGAGCAATATTAATACTTTCTGATATTCTCCTTTGTTCTATTATAAATTGTGCAAAAACAAGATACTCTGGATTACTTGCAAACCTACCACTGTAATGGAGCAGTCGCGCATTAAAATATTTAATAGGAGATAATTTGACTTCACGTTCACTTGTGTATCCAAATCTTCCTTTAGGAAACAAAACTGGAAATGCTAGTTCTTCACTATGTTTATCACAGTGACTAAAGAACGAAACTGGTTTTTTATCTTCACCAGGTGCAATACTGTACACTTCTTTTCCTGCTGACTGTTTATTACTATCTATAATAACAGGATAGTTCGGAATTCTGGATTGTAAACATGTCTCATTTGCTGAAGACTGATACTCACTTTGTGGATCATCATCTTCTTCGTTATCATTTACATCATCAATTTGCTCATACTTTTCACATTTTCCAGCATTAATGTTAACAGCTTCTAAGCAAACAAGCTCTTCAGTATTCATATCCTCACTTTCATCCTCCTTTCTCCAATCCTCCAAAGATGTAAACCTACTATCTATATTACTGACATCAACCTTAATCTTTTTATATAAAGCATTATAATTCTTTAACCAATCTAAAGCTTCTAAGATTAACTCAGGTCTCACAGCTTGAAAATACACTGTCATGTCCTTTAAATTCTAATTTCCTTTTCAGTTTCAACATTATTATCCCTGACCTTTCAGAAGGACGAGGCAAAACAGCACATGTCTCATCACATTCAACTGGTACATTGCAAATAGCACCTTTAATTTTCTTTTGCTGACCCTTCGGCATAATAACAATTTTTTCAAACACAATTCGCTGAGCTATCAAAATTTGCTCTAATTTCTCAAGCACAGCAAGTTCTCTTGGTACCTCATCCACATACATGTTATTTACTACAGCTTGACATGGCACTTTATCAACCTTCACTTTTGAGTGACATGATTTACAAATATATTGTCTCCCATCAAATGACAGTAAAACATTCTTGACACAAGTACTTATTTGCACAAAATATCACCACTGATCTTCTGTAAAGTAATCGGTTACACACACAACATATATAGACTGTACGGACCTTCTCTTATTTTCTTTTTAAACTGTTCAATACAAAAACCTATACCCTTATCAGACTGTATTTTTGGCACATGACATCACTAACTCTTTTTTTCTTTTGAACCGATTCCATTTCACAATTCTCAACTCTACCAAGCCAATGCTTTCTTACAATTTCTTTTCTTTGATCACTTTTGAAAGTTGATGAACAGAACATAAACTGTATTTGATATGGTACTTCTTGACAATTCCACTTCATTTCTGCAACTTTGCATATTTCTTCAACAAATGAGTCTATTCCCTCCATACCTTTGAAATGTATTATTGCAGGTGAAAACCTCTCATCATATGCCACCAGAGAAAATATGTTTCGTCTGCTTTTTTTTACTGTTCGTTTCTGAACTACACAGCACATACAGTGCATTCCAAGCCACAGCAAAATCCTGTCACGCGATCACAATACCTTGAAATCAACATTTTTAGAGTGTATTTGCTGTCACTCAACTTACAACACAAGACACCACTGCTTCCAAAATAAATTGTACAATTTATCTCAACTTCACTAATAGTCAGTTTCAAAGGGAGATCAGCTGCCATAATATGTGCCTATTAATACCCATATCACTGTACAGTCTACAGCCATTATGAGCAAGAGAAACTAAAGTACTTGAAGTCCAGTACCCACAAGGATTAATAACAGAGTAACATATTGCATAAAATGCTATAGCAGAGCACTGTTTACAAGAACATACAAAATTATTATTCTTCAATACACTACCATCTTTAAGCAAATTGCTTGAACAAACATTCTCTTCAAAGTTGTAAATGTGGATACCTTTAAGCTCATATATCTCTTGATTTCTATATAGACTCTGAAAATATTGCACTAAGTTATCAATAGATGGTATTTCTAACAATACACATTTCCCTTCTGGATCACTATTATCATACACATCTCTAGCATGAGAATCAAATACTTTGAATTTGCCATCCTCAATGCTATAGATAGCAACACCAATTACTCCCACTGTTAAAATAAATAAATTGTAGTCCAGAGACAACAGCGTGTTTAATGCTCTACCCAGTGACATGCAGTACTCATATCCCTCAATTACAACATCGCCATTAATGTTACCGCTATAACTTTCACTATATTCCAGCTGAAACGTTTGCTCACATAGTGTAACCATAGCTGGCAATTCTGTAAACATTAATAACGATTGTCTCGCCAGCATAGACAAACTAGTAAATAATTCATTACCAAAATTCATTACTTGAATCATATCATTACCTGAATTAATCGTTCTTATCTTACTACAAATAAGAGCAAACAAACTCATTGCAATACACTGCTGTCCAGCATTTTCCCCAAACATCGCAACATTCCCTTGACAATATGGTGCACTAATTGTTTTTGCAGCATCTACATTCACCAAACAAGGTCCTGGATTCTTTTTGATATCATTACACAGCTTCAATTCGTCGCAATTAACCCTATGATTTAAACTTGTATACTTACTTATTGGAAAATTACATGTGCACAAAGGCAAATACTTCCTTAGAATTTTATTTTCATATTTCATTGCACTTGAAGATCCTCTGCTTTCGTACCTACACAGCAAATACATCTTTCTTCGTTTACCCACACATTTTTGAGTTCTCCCTCGAAAAAACCTCACATTCTTTTTTCTATTTCTCTTTAACCAACAATTACTACTTTTCACATAACCAAAGATTTTCGACGACAATGGAGTATTTTTCCGGATACCCTTCCATACAAAAACTCTTACATTTCGCTTTTTCTGTAACAAACTTTTCAACTTCTTCACCGGAAGCCTGCTAGGTGCGTAACAGCGTCGTGAATAACTGTGTAGCCCATTCGGATTATCATTTTGGGAATAAATAAATTGCCCACGACGAGATCTCAATTCAACTTCCTTTATTTTCTCTACAACAACACTCTCATTATGTACATTTATCTCCACAGCTACTTTTGTCACGTCGCCAAACTTCCTTACAGCAAAACTTGCTGATAATGCAACATCTCCACACGAGGAGTAGTTCCCGTAGGAAACCAACAGATCTGCAGCAGATCTGCAACAGATCTGTTTTACGAAAAACAGACTAGCAGCAGACTATTTTATCGTCTGTAAAGTCTGTTGTTAGTCTGTAGCAGACGCAATGCCTTCATCGTCTGCAAAGATGTTTTCCTGCAGACGAGAAACAGATGAAAAACAGATCTGCACATGATCTGTAAAGTCTGCAGAGTCTGCAAGCCGTCTTAATTAATTTAGCGCGCGTGTTTATCAATTCGAAATTAGACAACTAAGACTCTTCGGTCGGGTCCATCCGCTGCTTTGTCGATAAATTTAAACATAAGCTTCATCCAATTATTATAAAAAGCGTCGGAAAATTACCTTACTTTCATTTTATTTTATTCACTCTCAAGACTTATGTAGCTTTTCAAAGTACATTCATGAATGCTGCCGGTAAATCAGTTCTTAAAACATGACTGAGTACTTACCAGTTTTACACAGCAACATTAAACGAAAGCCATGTACCTCATCGTTCAATACAGTTAAACTTAACTCAAAATAAAGTCTTACAGACGTGGAGTTTTAAATTCATGTAAATTCAAAATAAATCTCAAATACTTATTCTTTGTAGACCTTCCGTGACTGATACGCGATCGGGTAAATTCCCTGGAGACATTCCAGACCTAATCTAATTGGTCCACACTTTACTTAGAAGATCCTATTACTCATCTTCCTCGCGACCGTTTTTCTGCTGGAATGAAATGTTCAATCGTTTTCTCGCTAGTTAAGCAAGTTATTTGCATCCAGTTTGGATTCAAAAAGTTAAAAAAAAGATTTTTAGCTGTTTATAGAGCGAAGATGGAAAAAGCATTGGTTAAAAATCAACTGTGCCTCAAGCGACTCTTAATGAATGGGAAACAGACGAAGCTTGCGTAGGAAACATTACGTTGCAAGAGCAGTGATCAAAGATTATTTGCCCAAGTTATGTATGTTCGTTTAGTATCACCTGGAACATAGCAAAACCTGAACCACAAATGGATTGATCCATTCATAAAGAAATGCAACTCATCGTGGATCTTGGAGAAACGAAGAGGTGAGCGACTTGAAGTATAGCGGCGCGTGTTACAAACCAAACCGTCGCGTCCGAACTGCACGCATATGATCGAACAGTTGTGTTTGCTCGATCTCTTATAGCTGCCGACAAAAATCCTTCTTTGTTATTGAGCTCGGTTATTTCAATGTCAGCATTTTGATGTGTTATTCATTTAAGAAATTTAAGCGAGTGACTGTGACCGTGTGTTTACAGGTCAGACTGTTGTGATTTAGTTTTGCTTTTGCTTCTCATGACCCGTGAGCTGGGACTTCTCAATGTTCTCTCGTTTTAATTTTGTGGTTAATGCATTGTTTTATTACTAAAGTAACTGTTATAGGTTTTCAGTTGTAGTTAACGGCTATCCTAAGCTTTTTCGGCGCAATTTGAGAGAATAGTTTATGTATTTACGGTAAAAATAAAAGGTGTTTGATTGGTGCAGTACGTCTGTTATTATGCTTGCTATTTATACCTCCTTCGTCTGCAGAACGTCTGTACAAATTGCAGATGAGTTCTGCAGACATTCTGCAGACATTTTGCAGATATTCTGCAGACAATCAGCAGATCGTCTGCAGAACGTCTGTACAAATTGCAGATCAGTTCTGCAGACATTCTGCAGACATTTTGCAGATATTCTGCAGACATTCTGCAGATCATCTGTAGAAGATCTGTAGACTATCTGCAGATCTGCTGCAGATGTTTCAACAGATCTGTTGCAGACTAAAAACAGATCTGCTCGTTTCCTATGTACAAAATTGCACAATAAATCATTAAATGAAACATAATAACACGCAATACAAAAATAACTATAAAAACACTTACACTTCTAAACCAAAGTGAAACCAGCAAAATAATTATAATCTTTGTAAAGGTTACCAAACAGCGGTAAATGCCATTTCCTTCCCCTTGTTGACAATCTATCGCTTCCTCTACACAAAACGCGAACGACCGCAAGTCTTTGCTTTTCGCAACTTGACAATAAACATCACTCTTGCTACTATCATCTCGAGTTTCAAAAATCTCTTGCCCCTCCAACTTGATACACATCTCCTCCTCTGTAGGCAAAACTTTGTAAATGTCACTTCTTGAGTACTGACTTTCTAACAACTCATTTCGTCTATTTGACAGCTCTGACTCTCTCAATAATTTGCTTTCATTAAGTTCACGGACCAGCCCATTCCGAAAACACTCAATTTCAATTTTTAGTGTGGGCCTACCGCGAACAATCTGTGAATGTGTATGTGAACTCGCCATATCATACAACATAGGTATTTCAACAAAGTACTGACAGATTTCTCTTCTTCTATTGACGCTGAAACACACTTCCACACATTGATCCCAACCTCTACCATTCCTTATTGACAAATTTCGGATCGAAAAAATCCAACTCGTCCCTTATTGGTTTATCGATTTTGCCCTACAAAACTGAACCAATCACAACATGAAAACAAACACGCACCTCATTCAAATGACCTCTTACCCAACAGACAGTTCAACTTCTCTATCTGCCATTGGTACATTTCGATCCTCTCCCGATCATCTCTGCACAAACAACAGACTTTTACATTCACAGCGACCTCCTAAACCGGAAGTCAGCCTTTTTCCCTCTAAATTGCAATTCACGTTTCCAAATATGCATTGCTAAACAGGTTTAACTATTATAAAAACAATTCGCCTGAAAATTCTTCCAACACAACTCTACAGGAAAACAACAACTTGATTAACGTTAACATGCGTTGCTCAAAACGTCTCTGTTTAAACTCACCATTTACATGTAAATATTTTCCTGTTCCGTCAATCATCTTAGCATACGTCGCTAGTGAAAACCAGCCTTTACGAAACAAATCTTTACTAGCACCAGAATAGCCTCCCACGCAAACGTTCTTAGCGAGAGGAATGATTGCATGACGAACCCCAACAACGTCTGCGTTGGAGACTACAGTTCAAAAGGTCGCGGTTTGTGATACGTGATTGGTGGATTTTGATCCGTTTTGTTTATTTCCTGTTTCAAGGTTCGTTACATCGTCCTGTTTCCTGCAATAATCGACTACTTAAGTTTGCTTCACAGATTTTTATCATATTTCTTATTCCCGTTACTTGAATAAATAAAACAACCTCTGCCTCCTTCCTTCGACAAAAAATCCACTCCCCATCGCCATTTCCTTTGCTATTGTTGAGCAGCTAGAATCATTTTTACCTCCGCTGGGCGAACAACTTACGTTATGATTTGCATTAACCCCGTCTTCACTAAAATCATTGACCGAACCCAAAATGGTCCACTTTGATATATTCGTGAGCGTCTCGCATCCTCAACTTCGCGCTACCCCGAAGAAACAAGCCGAAAACTCACGAACTGCAGCGCTGAATCTTGTACCGATACTGGCGCATCATTTCATATAACAGCTATTTTTCACCTCATACTACCTTGGGTCGCAGTAGCGCAATCGGCTAATCCCTCAACTTAGAGTCTCCTCTGAACAGACGGGTCACATAGGTGAGTAGGTTCAAACCCCAGGAAAGCCAAAATAATAACTCTTTCTTCTTCCAAAAACTTAAAAAATAAATCCAAGAAATTGAAGTCATCTCCAGATATCTCGCACTAATTCGGCTCTCACTTCGTCAAATACCGTAAAGACTTGCAGATAAGCCGCACTCGCAGATAAGCCGCACCCCAAGTTTAGCAACTTAAATTTTGGAAAAAGTTTTTCATGAAAAAAACACGAAAGAAATCCAAAGTCGAGACTATGAAGTGTTCTGTCTTCATCCAAGGCAAACTCGCCAACAATTGATCGAAAATTACTTTAAAGTCTTACCCGTAATTTTAGCTCTTTAGTAGAATAAACATAATGTCCACCAATTATGACATATGATTGATATTATTCTGGTATTTGTTCACAGGTATTTCTCCATTCAAGGCAGTTTTTTCCATAGAATTTTGCGCGTAAATTTGTTGTTTTCTTGCATGCACTGTGCGAAGCTGTGTAACCAGGCATAATATCGGACGATGGAAGACTGGACCACGCTATTCTCGAGTATTCAAGAATAGCGTGGTATTTTCTCACTCGTGGAGGATCAATTACCCTTGAAGTAACAGGCCGTCGTCGACACTGGAAACAACTTTGTGGGGGAATGGAAATTCCATGCTGTGTAAGGTTCTCCTGTTCGAGAAAAGCGACCATAAACCGTTTAAAAGACCTGTTGAACAAGAAGGTTTAACGGCAAGAAATGTAAGCTTGAAATAAGCTTATACTCATCACCAACGGCTCTTTTAGGAGCCACCAAACTCGCAAAAGCAATGACCAATACTCTCTTGTTGTTGTAATGTAGCATTTATTCCAGTATTATGCCATAAAAGTGTCCATTCACGGAAATTAACAGCACCTTTCCCAAATGGTCTCGCAGATAAGCCGCACCTACGATTTTGATCGCACATTTTTGGAAAAAAGGTGCGGCTTATCTGCAAGTCTTTACGGTACCCGAATAAAACTGACAACCTACTCACTTTGCATGCCCAAACTTGGCGAAAAATTGTAACTTTGACACATTCCTGAGCGTTTCGAAACCTTTACTTCGTGCTCCGCCGAAGTAATAAACAATGAATTCTAACTTTAATTAAACATTTTCCCAATTTTAATGTTATTTAAGGTGATTTACCACAAACGAAAGCCTTGCAAGACATCTGAAACCTTCGATCACGGCTTTTGGGCAGCCATTTTGATTTCTGAGACAAGCAGTCTGGTCAGTAGTTTAACCACGTCATGTAATATTAAACAAGTGTCCTTTTTCTTTTCCGGGTAAAAATTATCAGACAAATTTAACTATTTTGTTTTAAATTTAATAAATAGATGTTTTATTATTCCTTTACATCCAAATTGCCTGTTAACATTATAATGGTTTTTCTCCTTTGAAACCTGGTAAAGCAATGTAAATTAGCCCAGAAAAAATTGCATAATTTGTCGCACAATAGTCCTATCTTATCGCACAATCTACCCTCAAAATATCGCACAATTTCTGATTTTTAATCGCACTCTATCAGATGGCCTACTAAGAGTAAATAGGTGTTTACTCATTTGACATAATCATACACTCTGGGCCACCTCTAGACATGCTGTCACAATTTTGGACCAGGAATTAAGGTTTCATAGTTCCAAGTATTATTAAAGACTAATTACATGCATAACTGTACAGTGTACAAGAGCTGTAATCAGTTCACTGTATTATTATAGCACAATAAATATACTGATGTGTGTGTTAAATGCAGGCACAACTAAAACTGTACTCAGCAGATAAACAAACATCTTCACTTTAACGCAAACAGGATGTCCCAAAATTGCCTTCCTGATAAATTGTTTGAGTAACCCAACTACACAGACACCTTATACGATGAAAGTGGTCACCATGGCTATTTGATAAAATATGATTGGTAATATTTGATAAAACAATGAATAATAATTATTATTATGTTTTCAATGTGTTGCTCCTGGAAACCTCCATTGTAAAATTTTGCTTGGAAATAGAGCTTTAACACATAATTAATGCACAAGTGCAGCAAATTTTTTACACCAGTTAGTTTGAATCAATATTGTTTCCACTTATTTTAATAATTGAACTGTAAAACTTCAATCCAAGACTTTAACCCTTTTGATAATAATTGTAGTTTAAATTATGAAATTATTACAAAACCAAAAATTAACACATCACCTGTGGTTCCTTGGTTTAAATCCTATTTTTCTTTGGTTCAAACTCATTTAATATAATCATGCATACAAGTAATCCTCAGGGATGTTGGCAAGAGCCAGCTCAGTCTGCTATTATTTCACAGACTGAAAAAGACTTTGCACTGTACCACCGTGTCAAATTGCAAAGAAAAACAATTTTGGCACCAGGGAGAATTTTACGGATGCAGTGTCAGTTAAAAGTGACTAATAGAAAAGCTTGCTTATCTTTACCTTTACAGCTACATGTACACTGTACATCCCTGCATAACCGTATTCAAACACAAGGGAAAATAGTATTTAAACCAAGGCTAAATTAAATGGTTGACCACAGCATAATGTATGAGCTGCATGTGTACATTTACCTTGTGTCTGTCAACTCGAGCTAGCATAAGGGCCTCAAATGCCTTTGATGGTAAAAACTATGTGTAACACCCACACCAACTCAGCTATGCAATTCCACCTATGAAAATGACAAATTTACTGAGAAGCTGATTAATATAACTTAATAAAACTTGATTAATATAAACATTTAAGCCTCCATTTCCTTGTAAGCATGCGGCCACACAGAGGAGTTTGCAATTGGCCATAAATACAGGTTTCCAAAAAAAGGCTAATACAGTATTTCATATTATCTAAGACAACAGGGTATTTTTCAAATGCATAAATGCACACAAACTGTCATTGTGTTTTCCCTGGATTACAAATTTTTTGTAACTTATGTATTACATTTATTTGTATAGCTGTAAACGAAGCAAGTATAGGTACACCAATGTGGACACACAACTGATTTGAACTAATTACATGCTGAAGTAGCATAAAGTTCACATTCCACATTTCCTTGAATATAAGTGCCCATCATTAGGACCCACCGCCAATGCCATATAATATCAAATAAGTGCCCCTGAATAAGCACCTGCCTCCCCTCGATCACTTTCTTAAATATTAGGCGAATGCCTGTATACAAAGAAAACCAGTTTTCATAGACCTTGTCACGGTTTTCGACGCCATCTTGACGAGTAGGCAAATGCGTGAGAGAATCGAATAATTTACGTAAAACGGCTGTTCTGAAAAAAATATCAATTGTAAACTAAAGCTACAAAGCAAAGGATTATCCTAAAAAATTTTGGAGGCGTAACTGTGGCTAAATTTCTCCAGAGGCTTGCATTAGTTTACATTAAAGTTTCCATACATTTGTCTGTAATTTCCCGGGACTCTCTTACAGACAAATGTATAGAAAATTTAAAAAAGTGTCTCTAGGTCTTCCAGTGCATGTAATGCCCTCATTTTTCCCCAGTACAATCCTTGGGAGTGAAGCTTTAGTTTACAAGTCATATTTTTTTTCAGAACAGCCGTTCTACGGAAATTATTCGACGTTAGGTTCGGTTCTCATACAAATACTGTAATTTCTCACGCGTTTGCCTACTCGTCAAGATGGCGTCGAAAACCGTGACAAGGTCTATTGTACTGTTTAGGCTTTCGACCAGAGGAATCTTCTTGCCTGCTAAAAAACAAGCGTACACTGAAAGGAGAAACAACCACGGTAAGTGCGACAATTTTTTGCCGACAAAACTTGCTACAGATCGAATTCACAATTCAAGTGACTGAGAAGTTGCAAGGTTATTGAATTAATATAACCTAAAAAAATAAAACGGAGGCGGTAACAAAGTTTCGGAAAAAGTAGCTTACCTGCATGATTACAGAAATGCTTGGAACATTTTATAAAGGTTGTAGACGACGAGATTAACCCAAAGAAAAGCCCCCCTAAGTAGGTGCTATGAGCGATGAACTATATAAAGTGTATTTCTAGGACGTGCTTTGGATTCTGGGAAGTGTGTTCGGATTCTGGGACGTGTTTTGGATTCTGGGATGTGTTTTGGATTCTGGGATGTGTTTTGGGATTCTGGGATGTGTTTTGCATTCTGGGACGTGTTTTGGGATTCTGGGACGTGTTTTGGATTCTGGCGCGTGTTTTGGGATTCTGGGACGTGTTTTGGATTCTGGCGCGTGTTTTGGATTCTGGGACGTGTTTTGGGATTCTGGGACGTGTTTTGGGATTCTGGCGCGTGTTTTGGGATTCTGGGACGTGTTTTGGATTCTGGGACGTGTTTTGGGATTCTGGGACGTGTTTTGGATTCTGGCGCGTGTTTTGGGATTCTGGGACGTGTTTTGGATTCTGGCGCGTGTTTTGGATTCTGGGACGTGTTTTGGGATTCTGGGACGTGTTTTGGGATTCTGGCGCGTGTTTTGGGATTCTGGGACGTGTTTTGGATTCTGGGACGTGTTTTGGGATTCTGGGACGTGTTTTGGATTCTGGCGCGTGTTTTGGGATTCTGGGACGTGTTTTGGATTCTGGCGCGTGTTTTGGATTCTGGGACGTGTTTTGGGATTCTGGGACGTGTTTTGGATTCTGGCGCGTGTTTTGGGATTCTGGGACGTGTTTTGGATTCTGGCGCGTGTTTTGGGATTCTGGGACGTGTTTTGGATTCTGGGACGTGTTTTGGGATTCTGGGACGTGTTTTGGATTCTGGCGCGTGTTTTGGATTCTGGGACGTGTTTTGGGATTCTGGGACGTGTTTTGGGATTCTGGGACGTGTTTAGGATTCTGGCGCGTGTTTTGGGATTCTGGGACGTGTTTTGGATTCTGGCGCGTGTTTTGGATTCTGGGGCGTGTTTTGGGATTCTGGGACGTGTTTTGGGATTCTGGGACGTGTTTTGGATTCTGGCGCGTGTTTTGGATTCTGGGACGTGTTTTGGGATTCTGGGACGTGTTTTGGGATTCTGGGACGTGTTTTGGATTCTGGGACGTGTTTTGGGATTCTGGGACGTGTTTTGGATTCTGGCGCGTGTTTTGGGATTCTGGGACGTGTTTTGGATTCTGGCGCGTGTTTTGGATTCTGGGACGTGTTTTGGGATTCTGGGACGTGTTTTGGGATTCTGGCGCGTGTTTTGGGATTCTGGGACGTGTTTTGGATTCTGGCGCGTGTTTTGGGATTCTGGGACGTGTTTTGGATTCTGGGACGTGTTTTGGGATTCTGGGACGTGTTTTGGGATTCTGGCGCGTGTTTTGGGATTCTGGGACGTGTTTTGGATTCTGGGACGTGTTTTGGGATTCTGGGACGTGTTTTGGATTCTGGCGCGTGTTTTGGATTCTGGGACGTGTTTTGGATTCTGGCGCGTGTTTTGGGATTCTGGAACGTGTTTTGCATTCTGGCGCGTGTTTTGGATTCTGGGACGTGTTTTGGGATTCTGGGACGTGTTTTGGATTCTGGCGCGTGTTTTGGATTCTGGGGCGTGTTTTGGGATTCTGGGACGTGTTTTGGATTCTGGCGCGTGTTTTGGGATTCTGGGACGTGTTTTGGATTCTGGCGCGTGTTTTGGATTCTGGGACGTGTTTTGGATTCTGGCGCGTGTTTTGGATTCTGGGACGTGTTTTGGGATTCTGGGACGTGTTTTGGATTCTGGCGCGTGTTTTGGATTCTGGGGCGTGTTTTGGGATTCTGGGACGTGTTTTGGATTCTGGCGCGTGTTTTGGGATTCTGGGACGTGTTTTGGATTCTGGGACGTGTTTTGGGATTCTGGGACGTGTTTTGGATTCTGGCGCGTGTTTTGGGATTCTGGGACGTGTTTTGGATTCTGGCGCGTGTTTTGGGATTCTGGGACGTGTTTTGGATTCTGGGACGTGTTTTGGGATTCTGGGACGTGTTTTGGATTCTGGCGCGTGTTTTTGGATTCTGGGACATGTTTTAGATTCTGGCGCGTGTTTTGGATTCTGGGACGTGTTTTGGGATTCTGGGACGTGTTTTGGATTCTGGCGCGTGTTTTGGATTCTGGGACGTGTTTTGGGATTCTGGGACGTGGTTTGGGATTCTGGGACGTGTTTAGGATTCTGGCGCGTGTTTTGGGATTCTGGGACGTGTTTTGGATTCTGGCGCGTGTTTTGGATTCTGGGGCGTGTTTTGGGATTCTGGGACGTGTTTTGGGATTCTGGGACGTGTTTTGGGATTCTGGCGCGTGTTTTGGGATTCTGAGACGTGTTTTGGATTCTGGCGCGTGTTTTGGATTCTGGGACGTGTTTTGGGATTCTGGGACGTGTTTTGGATTCTGGCGCGTGTTTTGGGATTCTGGGACGTGTTTTGGATTCTGGCGCGTGTTTTGGGATTCTGGAACGTGTTTTGCATTCTGGCGCGTGTTTTGGATTCTGGGACGTGTTTTGGGATTCTGGGACGTGTTTTGGATTCTGGCGCGTGTTTTGGATTCTGGGACGTGTTTTGGGATTCTGGGACGTGTTTTGGATTCTGGCGCGTGTTTTGGGATTCTGGGACGTGTTCTGGATTCTGGCGCGTGTTTTGGATTCTGGGACGTGTTTTGGGATTCTGGGACGTGTTTTGGATTCTGGCGCGTGTTTTGGGATTCTGGGCCGTGTTTTGGATTCTGGCGCGTGTTTTGGGATTCTGGAACGTGTTTTGCATTCTGGCGCGTGTTTTGGATTCTGGGACGTGTTTTGGGATTCTGGGACGTGTTTTGGATTCTGGCGCGTGTTTTGGGATTCTGGGACGTGTTTTAGATTCTGGGACGTGTTTTGGGATTCTGGGACGTGTTTTGGATTCTGGCGCGTGTTTTGGGATTCTGGGACGTGTTTTGGATTCTGGCGCGAGTTTTGGGATTCTGGAACGTGTTTTGCATTCTGGCGCGTGTTTTGGATTCTGGGACGTGTTTTGGGAGTCTGGGACGTGTTTTGGATTCTGGCGCGTGTTTTGGATTCTGGGGCGTGTTTTGGGATTCTGGGACGTGTTTTGGATTCTGGCGCGTGTTTTGGGATTCTGGGACGTGTTTTGGATTCTGGCGCGTGTTTTGGATTCTGGGACGTGTTTTGGGATTCTGGGCCGTGTTTTGGGATTCTGGCGCGTGTTTTGGATTCTGGGACGTGTTTTGGGATTCTGGGACGTGTTTTGGATTCTGGCGCGTGTTTTGGGATTCTGGGACGTGTTTTAGATTCTGGCGCGTGTTTTGGATTCTGGGACGTGTTTTGGGATTCTGGGACGTGTTTTGGATTCTGGCGCGTGTTTTGGATTCTGGGACGTGTTTTGGGATTCTGGGACGTGTTCTGCATTCTGGCGCGTGTTTTGGATTCTGGGACGTGTTTTGGGATTCTGGGACGTGTTCTGGATTCTGGCGCGTGTTTTGGATTCTGGGACGTGTTTTGGGATTCTGGGACGTGTTCTGGATTCTGGCGCGTGTTTTGGATTCTGGGACGTGTTTTGGGATTCTGGGACGTGTTTTGGATTCTGGCGCGTGTTTTGGGATTCTGGGACGTGTTTTAGATTCTGGCGCGTGTTTTGGATTCTGGGACGTGTTTTGGGATTCTGGGACGTGTTTTGGATTCTGGCGCGTGTTTTGGATTCTGGGACGTGTTTTGGGATTCTGGGACGTGTTCTGGATTCTGGCGCGTGTTTTGGATTCTGGGACGTGTTTTGGGATTCTGGGACGTGTTCTGGATTCTGGCGCGTGTTTTGGATTCTGGGACGTGTTTTGGGATTCTGGGACGTGTTCTGGATTCTGGCGCGTGTTTTGGATTCTGGGACGTGTTTTGGGATTCTGGGACGTGTTTTGGATTCTGGCGCGTGTTTTGGGATTCTGGGCCGTGTTTTGGATTCTAGCGCGTGTTTTGGGATTCTGGAACGTGTTTTGCATTCTGGCGCGTGTTTTGGATTCTGGGACGTGTTTTGGGATTCTGGGACGTGTTTTGGATTCTGGCGCGTGTTTTGGGATTCTGGGACGTGTTTTAGATTCTGGGACGTGTTTTGGGATTCTGGGACGTGTTTTGGATTCTGGCGCGTGTTTTGGGATTCTGGGACGTGTTTTGGATTCTGGCGCGTGTTTTGGGATTCTGGAACGTGTTTTGCATTCTGGCGCGTGTTTTGGATTCTGGGACGTGTTTTGGGATTCTGGGACGTGTTTTGGATTCTGGCGCGTGTTTTGGATTCTGGGGCGTGTTTTGGGATTCTGGGACGTGTTTTGGATTCTGGCGCGTGTTTTGGGATTCTGGGACGTGTTTTGGATTCTGGCGCGTGTTTTGGATTCTGGGACGTGTTTTGGGATTCTGGGCCGTGTTTTGGGATTCTGGCGCGTGTTTTGGATTCTGGGACGTGTTTTGGGATTCTGGGACGTGTTTTGGATTCTGGCGCGTGTTTTGGGATTCTGGGACGTGTTTTAGATTCTGGCGCGTGTTTTGGATTCTGGGACGTGTTTTGGGATTCTGGGACGTGTTTTGGATTCTGGCGCGTGTTTTGGATTCTGGGACGTGTTTTGGGATTCTGGGACGTGTTTTGGATTCTGGCGCGTGTTTTGGGATTCTGGGACGTGTTTTGGATTCTGGCGCGTGTTTTGGATTCTGGGACGTGTTTTGGGATTCTGGGTCGTGTTTTGGGATTCTGGCGCGTGTTTTGGATTCTGGGACGTGTTTTGGGATTCTGGGACGTGTTTTGGATTCTGGCGCGTGTTTTGGGATTCTGGGACGTGTTTTAGATTCTGGCGCGTGTTTTGGATTCTGGGACGTGTTTTTGGATTCTGGGACGTGTTTTGGATTCTGGCGCGTGTTTTGGATTCTGGGACGTGTTTTGGGATTCTGGGACGTGTTTTGGGATTCTGGGACGTGTTTAGGATTCTGGCGCGTGTTTTGGGATTCTGGGACGTGTTTTGGATTCTGGCGCGTGTTTTGGATTCTTGGACGTGTTTTGGGATTCTGGGACGTGTTTTGGATTCTGGCGCGTGTTTTGGATTCTGGGACGTGTTTTGGGATTCTGGGCCGTGTGTTGGGATTCTGGCGCTTGTTTTGGGATTCTGGGACGTGTTTTGGATTCTGGCGCGTGTTTTGGGATTCTGGGACTTGTTTTGGATTCTGGGACGTGTTTTGGGATTCTGGGACGTGTTTTGGATTCTGGCGCGTGTTTTTGGATTCTGGGACGGGTTTTAGATTCTGGTGCGTGTTTTGGATTCTGGGACGTGTTTTGGGATACTGGGACGTGTTTTGGATTCTGGCGCGTGTTTTGGATTCTGGGACGTGTTTTGGGATTCTGGGACGTGGTTTGGGATTCTGGGACGTGTTTAGGATTCTGGCGCGTGTTTTGGGATTCTGGGACGTGTTTTGGATTCTGGCGCGTGTTTTGGATTCTGGGGCGTGTTTTGGGATTCTGGGACGTGTTTTGGGATTCTGGGACGTGTTTTGGGATTCTGGGACGTGTTTTGGGATTCTGGGACGTGTTTTGGGATTCTGTCGCGTGTTTTGGGATTCTGGGACGTGTTTTGGATTCTGGCGCGTGTTTTGGGATTCTGGGACGTGTTTTGGGATTCTGGGACGTGTTTTGGATTCTGGCGCGTGTTTTGGGATTCTGGGACGTGTTTTGGATTCTGGCGCGTGTTTTGGATTCTGGGACGTGTTTTGGGATTCTGGGACGTGTTTTGGATTGTGGCGCGTGTTTTGGGATTCTGGGACGTGTTCTGGATTCTGGCGCGTGTTTTGGGATTCTGAGACGTGTTCTGGATTCTGGCGCGTGTTTTGGATTCTGGGACGTGTTTTGGGATTCTGGGACGTGTTTTGGATTCTGGCGCTTGTTTTGGGATTCTGGGACGTGTTCTGGATTCTGGCGCGTGTTTTGGATTCTGGGACGTGTTTTGGGATTCTGGGACGTGTGTTGGATTCTGGCGCGTGTTTTGGGATTCTGGGACGTGTTTTGGATTCTGGCGCGTGTTTTGGGATTCTGGGACGTGTTTTGGATTCTGGGACGTGTTTTGGGATTCTGGGACGTGTTTTGGATTCTGGCGCGTGTTTTGGGATTCTGGGACGTGTTTTGGATTCTGGCGCGTGTTTTGGATTCTGGGACGTGTTTTGGGATTCTGGGACGTGTTTTGGATTCTGGCGCGTGTTTTGGGATTCTGGGACGTGTTTTGGATTCTGGCGCGTGTTTTGGGATTCTGGGACGTGTTTTGGATTCTGGGACGTGTTTTGGGATTCTGGGACGTGTTTTGGATTCTGGCGCGTGTTTTGGGATTCTGGGACGTGTTTTGGATTCTGGCGCGTGTTTTGGGATTCTGGAACGTGTTTTGCATTCTGGCGCGTGTTTTGGATTCTGGGACGTGTTTTGGGATTCTGGGACGTGTTTTGGATTCTGGCGCGTGTTTTGGATTCTGGGGCGTGTTTTGGGATTCTGGGACGTGTTTTGGATTCTGGCGCGTGTTTTGGGATTCTGGGACGTGTTTTGGATTCTGGCGCGTGTTTTGGATTCTGGGACGTGTTTTGGGATTCTGGGCCGTGTTTTGGGATTCTGGCGCGTGTTTTGGGATTCTGGGACGTGTTTTGGATTCTGGCGCGTGTTTTGGGATTCTGGGACGTGTTTTGGATTCTGGGACGTGTTTTGGGATTCTGGGACGTGTTTTGGATTCTGGCGCGTGTTTTGGGATTCTGGGACGTGTTTTAGATTCTGGCGCGTGTTTTGGATTCTGGGACGTGTTTTGGGATTCTGGGACGTGTTTTGGGATTCTGGGACGTGTTTAGGATTCTGGCGCGTGTTTTGGGATTCTGGGACGTGTTTTGGATTCTGGCGCGTGTTTTGGGATTCTGGGACGTGTTTTGGATTCTGGGACGTGTTTTGGGATTCTGGGACGTGTTCTGGATTCTGGCGCGTGTTTTAAATTCTGGGACGTGTTTTGGGATTCTGGGACGTGTTTTGGATTCTGGCGCGTGTTTTGGGATTCTGGAACGTGTTTTGCATTCTGGCGCGTGTTTTGGATTCTTGGACGTGTTTTGGGATTCTGGGACGTGTTTTGGATTCTGGCGCGTGTTTTGGATTCTGGGACGTGTTTTGGGATTCTGGGCCGTGTTTTGGGATTCTGGCGCGTGTTTTGGGATTCTGGGACGTGTTTTGGATTCTGGCGCGTGTTTTGGGATTCTGGGACGTGTTTTGGATTCTGGGACGTGTTTTGGGATTCTGGGACGTGTTTTCGATTCTCGCGCGTGTTTTGGGATTCTGGGACGTGTTTGAGATTCTGGCGCGTGTTTTGGATTCTGGGACGTGTTTTGGGATTCTGGGACGTGTTTTGGATTCTGGCGCGTGTTTTGGATTCTGGGACGTGTTTTGGGATTCTGGGACGTGTTTTGGGATTCTGGGACGTGTTTAGGATTCTGGCGCGTGTTTTGGGATTCTGGGACGTGTTTTGGATTCTGGCGCGTGTTTTGGGATTCTGGGACGTGTTTTGGATTCTGGGACGTGTTTTGGGATTCTGGGACGTGTTCTGGATTCTGGCGCGTGTTTTGGATTCTGGGACGTGTTTTGGGATTCTGGGACGTGTTTTGGATTCTGGCGCGTGTTTTGGGATTCTGGAACGTGTTTTGCATTCTGGCGCGTGTTTTGGATTTTTGGACGTGTTTTGGGATTCTGGGACGTGTTTTGGATTCTGGCGCGTGTTTTGGATTCTGGGACGTGTTTTGGGATTCTGGGCCGTGTTTTGGGATTCTGGCGCGTGTTTTGGGATTCTGGGACGTGTTTTGGATTCTGGGACGTGTTTTGGGATTCTGGGACGTGTTTTGGATTCTGGCGCGTGTTTTTGGATTCTTGGACGTGTTTTAGATTCTGGCGCGTGTTTTGGATTCTGGGACGTGTTTTGGGATTCTGGGACGTGTCTTGGATTCTGGCGCGTGTTTTGGATTCTGGGACGTGTTTTGGGATTCTGGGACGTGTTTTGGGATTCTGGGACGTGTTTAGGATTCTGGCGCGTGTTTTGGGATTCTGGGACGTGTTTTGGATTCTGGCGCGTGTTTTGGATTCTGGGGCGTGTTTTGGGATTCTGGGACGTGTTTTGGATTCTGGCGCGTGTTTTGGGATTCTGGGACGTGTTTTGGATTCTGGCGCGTGTTTTGGGATTCTGGAACGTGTTTTGCATTCTGGCGCCTGTTTTGGATTCTGGGACGTGTTTTGGGATTCTGGGACGTGTTTTGGATTCTGGCGCGTGTTTTGGATTCTCTTGCGTGTTTTGGGATTCTGGGACGTGTTTTGGATTCTGGCGCGTGTTTTGGGATTCTGGGACGTGTTTTGGATTCTGGCGCGTGTTTTGGATTCTGGGACGTGTTTTGGGATTCTGGGCCGTGTTTTGGGATTCTGGCGCGTGTTTTGGGATTCTGGGACGTGTTTTGGATTCTGGCGCGTGTTTTGGGATTCTGGGACGTGTTTTGGATTCTGGGACGTGTTTTGGGATTCTGGGACGTGTTTTGGATTCTGGCGCGTGTTTTGGGATTCTGGGACGTGTTTTAGATTCTGGCGCGTGTTTTGGATTCTGGGACGTGTTTTGGGATTCTGGGACGTGTTTTGGATTCTGGCGCGTGTTTTGGATTCTGGGACGTGTTTTGGGATTCTGGGACGTGTTTTGGGATTCTGGGACGTGTTTAGGATTCTGGCGCGTGTTTTGGGATTCTGGGACGTGTTTTAGATTCTGGCGCGTGTTTTGGGATTCTGGGAGGTGTTTTGGATTCTGGGACGTGTTTTGCATTCTGGCGCGTGTTTTGGATTCTTGGACGTGTTTTGGGATTCTGGGACGTGTTTTGGATTCTGGCGCGTGTTTTGGGATTCTGGAACGTGTTTTGCATTCTGGCGCGTGTTTTGGATTCTTGGACGTGTTTTGGGATTCTGGGACGTGTTTTGGATTCTGGCGCGTGTTTTGGATTCTGGGACGTGTTTTGGGATTCTGGGCCGTGTTTTGGGATTCTGGCGCGTGTTTTGGGATTCTGGGACGTGTTTTGGATTCTGGCGCGTGTTTTGGGATTCTGGGACGTGTTTTGGATTCTGGGACGTGTTTTGGGATTCTGGGACGTGTTTTGGATTCTGGCGCGTGTTTTGGGATTCTGGGACGTGTTTTGTATTCTGGCGCGTGTTTTGGATTCTGGGGCGTGTTTTGGGATTCTGGGACGTGTTTAGGATTCTGGCGCGTGTTTTGGGATTCTGGGACGTGTTTTGGATTCTGGCGCGTGTTTTGGATTCTGGGGCGTGTTTTGGGATTCTGGGACGTGTTTTGGATTCTGGCGCGTGTTTTGGGATTCTGGGACGTGTTTTGGATTCTGGCGCGTGTTTTGGATTCTGGGACGTGTTTTGGGATTCTGGGACGTGTTTTGGATTCTGTCGCGTGTTTTGGGATTCTGGGACGTGTTTTAGATTCTGGCGCGTGTTTTGGATTCTGGGACGTGTTTTGGGATTCTGGGACGTGTTTTGGATTCTGGCGCGTGTTTTGGATTCTGGGACGTGTTTTGGGATTCTGGGACGTGTTTTGGATTCTGGCGCGTGTTTTGGATTCTGGGACGTGTTTTGGGATTCTGGGACGTGTTCTGGATTCTGGCGCGTGTTTTGGATTCTGGGACGTGTTTTGGGATTCTGGGACGTGTTCTGGATTCTGGCGCGTGTTTTGGATTCTGGGACGTGTTTTGGGATTCTGGGACGTGTTTTGGATTCTGGCGCGTGTTTTGGGATTCTGGGCCGTGTTTTGGATTCTAGCGCGTGTTTTGGGATTCTGGAACGTGTTTTGCATTCTGGCGCGTGTTTTGGATTCTGAGACGTGTTTTGGGATTCTGGGACGTGTTTTGGATTCTGGCGCGTGTTTTGGGATTCTGGGACGTGTTTTAGATTCTGGGACGTGTTTTGGGATTCTGGGACGTGTTTTGGATTCTGGCGCGTGTTTTGGGATTCTGGGACGTGTTTTGGATTCTGGCGCGTGTTTTGGGATTCTGGAACGTGTTTTGCATTCTGGCGCGTGTTTTGGATTCTGGGACGTGTTTTGGGATTCTGGGACGTGTTTTGGATTCTGGCGCGTGTTTTGGATTCTGGGGCGTGTTTTGGGATTCTGGGACGTGTTTTGGATTCTGGCGCGTGTTTTGGGATTCTGGGACGTGTTTTGGATTCTGGCGCGTGTTTTGGATTCTGGGACGTGTTTTGGGATTCTGGGTCGTGTTTTGGGATTCTGGCGCGTGTTTTGGATTCTGGGACGTGTTTTGGGATTCTGGGACGTGTTTTGGATTCTGGCGCGTGTTTTGGGATTCTGGGACGTGTTTTAGATTGTGGCGCGTGTTTTGGATTCTGGGACGTGTTTTGGGATTCTGGGACGTGTTTTGGATTCTGGCGCGTGTTTTGGATTCTGGGACGTGTTTTGGGATTCTGGGACGTGTTTTGGATTCTGGCGCGTGTTTTGGGATTCTGGGACGTGTTTTGGATTCTGGCGCGTGTTTTGGATTCTGGGACGTGTTTTGGGATTCTGGGTCGTGTTTTGGGATTCTGGCGCGTGTTTTGGATTCTGGGACGTGTTTTGGGATTCTGGGACGTGTTTTGGATTATGGCGCGTGTTTTGGGATTCTGGGACGTGTTTTAGATTCTGGCGCGTGTTTTGGATTCTGGGACGTGTTTTTGGATTCTGGGACGTGTTTTGGATTCTGGCGCGTGTTTTGGATTCTGGGACGTGTTTTGGGATTCTGGGACGTGTTTTGGGATTCTGGGACGTGTTTAGGATTCTGGCGCGTGTTTTGGGATTCTGGGACGTGTTTTGGATTCTGGCGCGTGTTTTGGATTCTTGGACGTGTTTTGGGATTCTGGGACGTGTTTTGGATTCTGGCGCGTGTTTTGGATTCTGGGACGTGTTTTGGGATTCTGGGACGTGTTTTGGATTCTGGGACGTGTTTTGGGATTCTGGGACGTGTTTTGGATTCTGGCGCGTGTTTTGGGATTCTGGGACGTGTTTTGGATTCTGGGACGTGTTTTGGGATTCTGGGACGTGTTTTGGATTCTGGCGCGTGTTTTGGATTCTGGGACGTGTTTTGGGATTCTGGGACGTGTTTTGGATTCTGGCGCGTGTTTTTGGATTCTGGGACGTGTTTTAGATTCTGGTGCGTGTTTTGGATTCTAGGACGTGTTTTGGGATTCTGGGACGTGTTTTGGATTCTGGCGCGTGTTTTGGATTCTGGGACGTGTTTTGGGATTCTGGGACGTGGTTTGGGATTCTGGGACGTGTTTAGGATTCTGGCGCGTGTTTTGGATTCTGGCGCGTGTTTTGGGATTCTGGGACGTGTTTTGGGATTCTGGGACGTGTTTTGGGATTCTGGCGCGTGTTTTGGGATTCTGGGACGTGTTTTGGATTCTGGCGCGTGTTTTGGGATTCTGGGACGTGTTTTGGGATTCTGGGACGTGTTTTGGATTCTGGCGCGTGTTTTGGGATTCTGGGACGTGTTTTGGATTCTGGCGCGTGTTTTGGATTCTGGGACGTGTTTTGGGATTCTGGGACGTGTTTTGGATTGTGGCGCGTGTTTTGGGATTCTGGGACGTGTTCTGGATTCTGGCGCGTGTTTTGGGATTCTGAGACGTGTTCTGGATTCTGGCGCGTGTTTTGGATTCTGGGACGTGTTTTGGGATTCTGGGACGTGTTTTGGATTCTGGCGCTTGTTTTGGGATTCTGGGACGTGTTCTGGATTCTGGCGCGTGTTTTGGATTCTGGGACGTGTTTTGGGATTCTGGGACGTGTGTTGGATTCTGGCGCGTGTTTTTGGATTCTGGGACGTGTTTTGGATTCTGGCGCGTGTTTTGGGATTCTGGGACGTGTTTTGGATTCTGGGACGTGTTTTGGGATTCTGGGACGTGTTTTGGATTCTGGCGCGTGTTTTGGGATTCTGGGACGTGTTTTGGATTCTGGCGCGTGTTTTGGATTCTGGGACGTGTTTTGGGATTCTGGGACGTGTTTTGGATTCTGGCGCGTGTTTTGGGATTCTGGGACGTGTTTTGGATTCTGGCGCGTGTTTTGGGATTCTGGGACGTGTTTTGGATTCTGGGACGTGTTTTGGGATTCTGGGACGTGTTTTGGATTCTGGCGCGTGTTTTGGGATTCTGGGACGTGTTTTGGATTCTGGCGCGTGTTTTGGGATTCTGGAACGTGTTTTGCATTCTGGCGCGTGTTTTGGATTCTGGGACGTGTTTTGGGATTCTGGGACGTGTTTTGGATTCTGGCGCGTGTTTTGGATTCTGGGGCGTGTTTTGGGATTCTGGGACGTGTAATAGATTCTGGCGCGTGTTTTGGATTCTGGGACGTGTTTTGGGATTCTGGGACGTGTTTTGGATTCTGGCGCGTGTTTTGGGATTCTGGGACGTGTTTTAGATTCTGGCGCGTGTTTTGGATTCTGGGACGTGTTTTGGGATTCTGGGACGTGTTTTGGATTCTGGCGCGTGTTTTGGATTCTGGGACGTGTTTTGGGATTCTGGGACGTGTTTTGGGATTCTGGGACGTGTTTATTATTCTGGCGCGTGTTTTGGGATTCTGGGACGTGTTTTGGATTCTGGCGCGTGTTTTGGGATTCTGGGACGTGTTTTGGATTCTGGGACGTGTTTTGGGATTCTGGGACGTGTTCTGGATTCTGGCGCGTGTTTTGGATTCTGGGACGTGTTTTGGGATTCTGGGACGTGTTTTGGATTCTGGCGCGTGTTTTGGGATTCTGGAACGTGTTTTGCATTCTGGCGCGTGTTTTGGATTCTTGGACGTGTTTTGGGATTCTGGGACGTGTTTTGGATTCTGGCGCGTGTTTTGGATTCTGGGACGTGTTTTGGGATTCTGGGCCGTGTTTTGGGATTCTGGCGCGTGTTTTGGGATTCTGGGACGTGTTTTGGATTCTGGCGCGTGTTTTGGGATTCTGGGACGTGTTTTGGATTCTGGGACGTGTTTTGGGATTCTGGGACGTGTTTTGGATTCTCGCGCGTGTTTTTGGATTCTGGGACGTGTTTTAGATTCTGGCGCGTGTTTTGGATTCTGGGACGTGTTTTGGGATTCTGGGACGTGTTTTGGATTCTGGCGCGTGTTTTGGATTCTGGGACGTGTTTTGGATTCTGGGACGTGTTTTGGGATTCTGGGCCGTGTTTTGGGATTCTGGCGCGTGTTTTGGGATTCTGGGACGTGTTTTGGATTCTGGCGCGTGTTTTGGGATTCTGGGACGTGTTTTGGATTCTGGGACGTGTTTTGGGATTCTGGGACGTGTTTTGGATTCTGGCGCGTGTTTTGGGATTCTGGGACGTGTTTTAGATTCTGGCGCGTGTTTTGGATTCTGGGACGTGTTTTGGGATTCTGGGACGTGTTTTGGATTCTGGCGCGTGTTTTGGATTCTGGGACGTGTTTTGGGATTCTGGGACGTGTTTTGGGATTCTGGGACGTGTTTAGGATTCTGGCGCGTGTTTTGGGATTCTGGGACGTGTTTTAGATTCTGGCGCGTGTTTTGGGATTCTGGGACGTGTTTTGGATTCTGGGACGTGTTTTGCATTCTGGCGCGTGTTTTGGATTCTTGGACGTGTTTTGGGATTCTGGGACGTGTTTTGGATTCTGGCGCGTGTTTTGGGATTCTGGGACGTGTTTTGGATTCTGGCGCGTGTTTTGGGATTCTGGAACGTGTTTTGCATTCTGGCGCGTGTTTTCGATTCTGGGACGTGTTTTGGATTCTGGGACGTGTTTTGGGATTCTGGGACGTGTTTTGGATTCTGGCGCGTGTTTTGGGATTCTGGGACGTGTTTTGGATTCTGGCGCGTGTTTTGGGATTCTGGAACGTGTTTTGCATTCTGGCGCGTGTTTTGGATTCTGGGACGTGTTTTGGGATTCTGGGACGTGTTTTGGATTCTGGCGCGTGTTTTGGATTCTGGGGCGTGTTTTGGGATTCTGGGACGTGTAATAGATTCTGGCGCGTGTTTTGGATTCTGGGACGTGTTTTGGGATTCTGGGACGTGTTTTGGATTCTGGCGCGTGTTTTGGGATTCTGGGACGTGTTTTAGATTCTGGCGCGTGTTTTGGATTCTGGGACGTGTTTTGGGATTCTGGGACGTGTTTTGGATTCTGGCGCGTGTTTTGGATTCTGGGACGTGTTTTGGGATTCTGGGACGTGTTTTGGGATTCTGGGACGTGTTTATTATTCTGGCGCGTGTTTTGGGATTCTGGGACGTGTTTTGGATTCTGGCGCGTGTTTTGGGATTCTGGGACGTGTTTTGGATTCTGGGACGTGTTTTGGGATTCTGGGACGTGTTCTGGATTCTGGCGCGTGTTTTGGATTCTGGGACGTGTTTTGGGATTCTGGGACGTGTTTTGGGATTCTGGGACGTGTTTATTATTCTGGCGCGTGTTTTGGGATTCTGGGACGTGTTTTGGGATTCTGGGACGTGTTTATTATTCTGGCGCGTGTTTTGGGATTCTGGGACGTGTTTTGGATTCTGGCGCGTGTTTTGGGATTCTGGGACGTGTTTTGGATTCTGGGACGTGTTTTGGGATTCTGGGACGTGTTCTGGATTCTGGCGCGTGTTTTGGATTCTGGGACGTGTTTTGGGATTCTGGGACGTGTTTTGGATTCTGGCGCGTGTTTTGGGATTCTGGAACGTGTTTTGCATTCTGGCGCGTGTTTTGGATTCTTGGACGTGTTTTGGGATTCTGGGACGTGTTTTGGATTCTGGCGCGTGTTTTGGATTCTGGGACGTGTTTTGGGATTCTGGGCCGTGTTTTGGGATTCTGGCGCGTGTTTTGGGATTCTGGGACGTGTTTTGGATTCTGGCGCGTGTTTTGGGATTCTGGGACGTGTTTTGGATTCTGGGACGTGTTTTGGGATTCTGGGACGTGTTTTGGATTCTCGCGCGTGTTTTGGGATTCTGGGACGTGTTTGAGATTCTGGCGCGTGTTTTGGATTCTGGGACGTGTTTTGGGATTCTGGGACGTGTTTTGGATTCTGGCGCGTGTTTTGGATTCTGGGACGTGTTTTGGGATTCTGGGACGTGTTTTGGGATTCTGGGACGTGTTTAGGATTCTGGCGCGTGTTTTGGGATTCTGGGACGTGTTTTGGATTCTGGCGCGTGTTTTGGGATTCTGGGACGTGTTTTGGATTCTGGGACGTGTTTTGGGATTCTGGGACGTGTTCTGGATTCTGGCGCGTGTTTTGGATTCTGGGACGTGTTTTGGGATTCTGGGACGTGTTTTGGATTCTGGCGCGTGTTTTGGGATTCTGGAACGTGTTTTGCATTCTGGCGCGTGTTTTGGATTTTTGGACGTGTTTTGGGATTCTGGGACGTGTTTTGGATTCTGGCGCGTGTTTTGGATTCTGGGACGTGTTTTGGGATTCTGGGCCGTGTTTTGGGATTCTGGCGCGTGTTTTGGGATTCTGGGACGTGTTTTGGATTCTGGGACGTGTTTTGGGATTCTGGGACGTGTTTTGGATTCTGGCGCGTGTTTTTGGATTCTGGGACGTGTTTTAGATTCTGGCGCGTGTTTTGGATTCTGGGACGTGTTTTGGGATTCTGGGACGTGTTTTGGATTCTGGCGCGTGTTTTGGATTCTGGGACGTGTTTTGGGATTCTGGGACGTGTTTTAGTATTCTGGGACGTGTTTAGGATTCTGGCGCGTGTTTTGGGATTCTGGGACGTGTTTTGGATTCTGGCGCGTGTTTTGGGATTCTGGGACGTGTTTTGGATTCTGGCGCGTGTTTTGGATTCTGGGACGTGTTTTGGGATTCTGGGCCGTGTTTTGGGATTCTGGCGCGTGTTTTGGGATTCTGGGACGTGTTTTGGATTCTGGCGCGTGTTTTGGGATTCTGGGACGTGTTTTGGATTCTGGGACGTGTTTTGGGATTCTGGGACGTGTTTTGGATTCTGGCGCGTGTTTTGGGATTCTGGGACGTGTTTTAGATTCTGGCGCGTGTTTTGGATTCTGGGACGTGTTTTGGGATTCTGGGACGTGTTTTGGATTCTGGCGCGTGTTTTGGATTCTGGGACGTGTTTTGGGATTCTGGGACGTGTTTTGGGATTCTGGGACGTGTTTAGGATTCTGGCGCGTGTTTTGGGATTCTGGGACGTGTTTTAGATTCTGGCGCGTGTTTTGGGATTCTGGGACGTGTTTTGGATTCTGGGACGTGTTTTGCATTCTGGCGCGTGTTTTGGATTCTTGGACGTGTTTTGGGATTCTGGGACGTGTTTTGGATTCTGGCGCGTGTTTTGGGATTCTGGAACGTGTTTTGCATTCTGGCGCGTGTTTTGGATTCTTGGACGTGTTTTGGGATTCTGGGACGTGTTTTGGGATTCTGGGACGTGTTTAGGATTCTGGCGCGTGTTTTGGGATTCTGGGACGTGTTTTAGATTCTGGCGCGTGTTTTGGGATTCTGGGACGTGTTTTGGATTCTGGCGCGTGTTTTGGGATTCTGGGACGTGTTTTGGATTCTGGGACGTGTTTTGGGATTCTGGGACGTGTTCTGGATTCTGGCGCGTGTTTTGGATTCTGGGACGTGTTTTGGGATTCTGGGACGTGTTTTGGGATTCTGGGACGTGTTTAGGATTCTGGCGCGTGTTTTGGGATTCTGGGACGTGTTTTGGATTCTGGCGCGTGTTTTGGGATTCTGGGACGTGTTTTGGATTCTGGGACGTGTTTTGGGATTCTGGGACGTGTTCTGGATTCTGGCGCGTGTTTTGGATTCTGGGACGTGTTTTGGGATTCTGGGACGTGTTTTGGATTCTGGCGCGTGTTTTGGGATTCTGGAACGTGTTTTGCATTCTGGCGCGTGTTTTGGATTTTTGGACGTGTTTTGGGATTCTGGGACGTGTTTTGGATTCTGGCGCGTGTTTTGGATTCTGGGACGTGTTTTGGGATTCTGGGCCGTGTTTTGGGATTCTGGCGCGTGTTTTGGGATTCTGGGACGTGTTTTGGATTCTGGGACGTGTTTTGGGATTCTGGGACGTGTTTTGGATTCTGGCGCGTGTTTTTGGATTCTGGGACGTGTTTTAGATTCTGGCGCGTGTTTTGGATTCTGGGACGTGTTTTGGGATTCTGGGACGTGTTTTGGATTCTGGCGCGTGTTTTGGATTCTGGGACGTGTTTTGGGATTCTGGGACGTGTTTTAGTATTCTGGGACGTGTTTAGGATTCTGGCGCGTGTTTTGGGATTCTGGGACGTGTTTTGGATTCTGGCGCGTGTTTTGGGATTCTGGGACGTGTTTTGGATTCTGGCGCGTGTTTTGGATTCTGGGACGTGTTTTGGGATTCTGGGCCGTGTTTTGGGATTCTGGCGCGTGTTTTGGGATTCTGGGACGTGTTTTGGATTCTGGCGCGTGTTTTGGGATTCTGGGACGTGTTTTGGATTCTGGGACGTGTTTTGGGATTCTGGGACGTGTTTTGGATTCTGGCGCGTGTTTTGGGATTCTGGGACGTGTTTTAGATTCTGGCGCGTGTTTTGGATTCTGGGACGTGTTTTGGGATTCTGGGACGTGTTTTGGATTCTGGCGCGTGTTTTGGATTCTGGGACGTGTTTTGGGATTCTGGGACGTGTTTTGGGATTCTGGGACGTGTTTAGGATTCTGGCGCGTGTTTTGGGATTCTGGGACGTGTTTTAGATTCTGGCGCGTGTTTTGGGATTCTGGGACGTGTTTTGGATTCTGGGACGTGTTTTGCATTCTGGCGCGTGTTTTGGATTCTTGGACGTGTTTTGGGATTCTGGGACGTGTTTTGGATTCTGGCGCGTGTTTTGGGATTCTGGAACGTGTTTTGCATTCTGGCGCGTGTTTTGGATTCTTGGACGTGTTTTGGGATTCTGGGACTTGTTTTGGATTCTGGCGCGTGTTTTGGATTCTGGGACGTGTTTTGGGATTCTGGGCCGTGTTTTGGGATTCTGGCGCGTGTTTTGGGATTCTGGGACGTGTTTTGGATTCTGGCGCGTGTTTTGGGATTCTGGGACGTGTTTTGGATTCTGGGACGTGTTTTGGGATTCTGGGACGTGTTTTGGATTCTGGCGCGTGTTTTGGGATTCTGGGACGTGTTTTGGATTCTGGCGCGTGTTTTGGATTCTGGGGCGTGTTTTGGGATTCTGGGACGTGTTTAGGAATCTGGCGCGTGTTTTGGGATTCTGGGACGTGTTTTGGATTCTGGCGCGTGTTTTGGATTCTGGGGCGTGTTTTGGGATTCTGGGACGTGTTTTGGATTCTGGCGCGTGTTTTGGGATTCTGGGACGTGTTTTGCATTCTGGCGCGTGTTTTGGATTCTGGGACGTGTTTTGGGATTCTGGGACGTGTTTTGGATTCTGGCGCGTGTTTTGGGATTCTGGAACGTGTTTTGCATTCTGGCGCGTGTTTTGGATTTTTGGACGTGTTTTGGGATTCTGGGACGTGTTTTGGATTCTGGCGCGTGTTTTGGATTCTGGGACGTGTTTTGGGATTCTGGGCCGTGTTTTGGGATTCTGGCGCGTGTTTTGGGATTCTGGGACGTGTTTTGGATTCTGGGACGTGTTTTGGGATTCTGGGACGTGTTTTGGATTCTGGCGCGTGTTTTTGGATTCTGGGACGTGTTTTAGATTCTGGCGCGTGTTTTGGATTCTGGGACGTGTTTTGGGATTCTGGGACGTGTTTTGGATTCTGGCGCGTGTTTTGGATTCTGGGACGTGTTTTGGGATTCTGGGACGTGTTTTAGTATTCTGGGACGTGTTTAGGATTCTGGCGCGTGTTTTGGGATTCTGGGACGTGTTTTGGATTCTGGCGCGTGTTTTGGGATTCTGGGACGTGTTTTGGATTCTGGCGCGTGTTTTGGATTCTGGGACGTGTTTTGGGATTCTGGGCCGTGTTTTGGGATTCTGGCGCGTGTTTTGGGATTCTGGGACGTGTTTTGGATTCTGGCGCGTGTTTTGGGATTCTGGGACGTGTTTTGGATTCTGGGACGTGTTTTGGGATTCTGGGACGTGTTTTGGATTCTGGCGCGTGTTTTGGGATTCTGGGACGTGTTTTAGATTCTGGCGCGTGTTTTGGATTCTGGGACGTGTTTTGGGATTCTGGGACGTGTTTTGGATTCTGGCGCGTGTTTTGGATTCTGGGACGTGTTTTGGGATTCTGGGACGTGTTTTGGGATTCTGGGACGTGTTTAGGATTCTGGCGCGTGTTTTGGGATTCTGGGACGTGTTTTAGATTCTGGCGCGTGTTTTGGGATTCTGGGACGTGTTTTGGATTCTGGGACGTGTTTTGCATTCTGGCGCGTGTTTTGGATTCTTGGACGTGTTTTGGGATTCTGGGACGTGTTTTGGATTCTGGCGCGTGTTTTGGGATTCTGGAACGTGTTTTGCATTCTGGCGCGTGTTTTGGATTCTTGGACGTGTTTTGGGATTCTGGGACTTGTTTTGGATTCTGGCGCGTGTTTTGGATTCTGGGACGTGTTTTGGGATTCTGGGCCGTGTTTTGGGATTCTGGCGCGTGTTTTGGGATTCTGGGACGTGTTTTGGATTCTGGCGCGTGTTTTGGGATTCTGGGACGTGTTTTGGATTCTGGGACGTGTTTTGGGATTCTGGGACGTGTTTTGGATTCTGGCGCGTGTTTTGGGATTCTGGGACGTGTTTTGGATTCTGGCGCGTGTTTTGGATTCTGGGGCGTGTTTTGGGATTCTGGGACGTGTTTAGGAATCTGGCGCGTGTTTTGGGATTCTGGGACGTGTTTTGGATTCTGGCGCGTGTTTTGGATTCTGGGGCGTGTTTTGGGATTCTGGGACGTGTTTTGGATTCTGGCGCGTGTTTTGGGATTCTGGGACGTGTTTTGCATTCTGGCGCGTGTTTTGGATTCTGGGACGTGTTTTGGGATTCTGGGACGTGTTTTGGATTCTGGCGCGTGTTTTGGGATTCTGGGACGTGTTCTGGATTCTGGCGCGTGTTTTGGGATTCTGAGACGTGTTCTGGATTCTGGCGCGTGTTTTGGATTCTGGGACGTGTTTTGGGATTCTGGGACGTGTTTTGGATTCTGGCGCGTGTTTTGGGATTCTGGGACGTGTTCTGGATTCTGGCGCGTGTTTTGGATTCTGGGACGTGTTTTGGGATTCTGGGACGTGTGTTGGATTCTGGGAAGTGTTTTGGGATTCTGGGACGTGTTTTGGATTCTGGCGCGTGTTTTGGGATTCTTGGACGTGTTCTGGATTCTGGCGCGTGTTTTGGATTCTGGGACGTGTTTTGGGATTCTGGGACGTGTTTTGGATTCTGGCGCGTGTTTTGGAATTCTGGGCCGTGTTTTGGATTCTGGCGCGTGTTTTGGGATTCTGGAACGTGTTTTGCATTCTGGCGCGTGTTTTGGATTCTGGGACGTGTTTTGGGATTCTGGGACGTGTTTTGGATTCTGGCGCGTGTTTTGGATTCTGGAACGTGTTTTGCATTCTGGCGCGTGTTTTGGATTCTGGGACGTGTTTTGGGATTCTGGGACGTGTTTTGGATTCTGGCGCGTGTTTTGGAATTCTGGGCCGTGTTTTGGATTCTGGCGCGTGTTTTGGGATTCTGGAACGTGTTTTGCATTCTGGCGCGTGTTTTGGATTCTGGGACGTGTTTTGGGATTCTGGGACGTGTTTTGGATTCTGGCGCGTGTTTTGGATTCTGGAACGTGTTTTGCATTCTGGCGCGTGTTTTGGATTCTGGGACGTGTTTTGGGATTCTGGGACGTGTTTTGGATTCTGGCGCGTGTTTTGGATTCTGGGGCGTGTTTTGGGATTCTGGGACGTGTTTTGGATTCTGGCGCGTGTTTTGGGATTCTGGGACGTGTTTTGGATTCTGGCGCGTGTTTTGGATTCTGGGACGTGTTTTGGGATTCTGGGCCGTGTTTTGGGATTCTGGTGCGTGTTTTGGGATTCTGGGACGTGTTTTGGATTCTGGCGCGTGTTTTGGGATTCTGGGACGTGTTTTGGATTCTGGCGCGTGTTTTGGGATTCTGGGACGTGTTCTGGATTCTGGCGCGTGTTTTGGATTCTGGGACGTGTTTTGGGATTCTGGGACGTGTTTTGGATTCTGGCGCGTGTTTTGGATTCTGGGACGTGTTTTGGGATTCTGGGACGTGTTTTGGATTCTGGCGCGTGTTTTGGGATTCTGGGACGTGTTTTGGATTCTGGCGCGTGTTTTGGATTCTGGGGCGTGTTTTGGGATTCTGGGACGTGTTTTGGATTCTGGCGCGTGTTTTGGGATTCTGGGACGTGTTTTGGATTCTGGCGCGTGTTTTGGGATTCTGGAACGTGTTTTGCATTCTGGCGCGTGTTTTGGATTCTGGGACGTGTTTTGGGATTCTGGGACGTGTTTTGGATTCTGGCGCGTGTTTTGGATTCTGGGGCGTGTTTTGGGATTCTGGGACGTGTTTTGGATTCTGGCGCGTGTTTTGGGATTCTGGGACGTGTTTTGGATTCTGGCGCGTGTTTTGGATTCTGGGACGTGTTTTGGGATTCTGGGCCGTGTTTTGGGATTCTGGTGCGTGTTTTGGGATTCTGGGACGTGTTTTGGATTCTGGCGCGTGTTTTGGGATTCTGGGACGTGTTTTGGATTCTGGCGCGTGTTTTGGGATTCTGGGACGTGTTCTGGATTCTGGCGCGTGTTTTGGATTCTGGGACGTGTTTTGGGATTCTGGGACGTGTTTTGGATTCTGGCGCGTGTTTTGGATTCTGGGACGTGTTTTGGGATTCTGGGCCGTGTTTTGGGATTCTGGTGCGTGTTTTGGGATTCTGGGACGTGTTTTGGATTCTGGCGCGTGTTTTGGGATTCTGGGACGTGTTTTGGATTCTGGCGCGTGTTTTTTGGATTCTGGGACGTGTTCTGGATTCTGGCGCGTGTTTTGGATTCTGGGACGTGTTTTGGGATTCTGGGACGTGTTTTGGATTCTGGCGCGTGTTTTGGGATTCTGGGACGTGTTTTGGATTCTGGCGCGTGTTTTGGATTCTGGGACGTGTTTTGGGATTCTGGGACGTGTTTTGGATTCTGGCGCGTGTTTTGGGATTCTGGGACGTGTTCTGGATTCTGGCGCGTGTTTTGGGATTCTGGGACGTGTTCTGGATTCTGGCGCGTGTTTTGGATTCTGGGACGTGTTTTGGGATTCTGGGACGTGTTTTGGGATTCTGGCGCGTGTTTTGGATTCTGGGACGTGTTTTGGGATTCTGGGACGTGTTTTGGATTCTGGCGCGTGTTTTGGGATTCTGGGACGTGTTCTGGATTCTGGCGCGTGTTTTGGGATTCTGAGACGTGTTCTGGATTCTGGCGCGTGTTTTGGATTCTGGGACGTGTTTTGGGATTCTGGGACGTGTTTTGGATTCTGGCGCGTGTTTTGGATTCTGGGACGTGTTTTGGGATTCTGGGACGTGTTTTGGATTCTGGCGCGTGTTTTTGGATTCTGGGACGTGTTCTGGATTCTGGCGCGTGTTTTGGATTCTGGGACGTGTTTTGGGATTCTGGGACGTGTTTTGGATTCTGGCGCGTGTTTTGGGATTCTGGGACGTGTTTTGGATTCTGGCGCGTGTTTTGGATTCTGGGACGTGTTTTGGGATTCTGGGACGTGTTTTGGATTCTGGCGCGTGTTTTGGGATTCTGGGACGTGTTCTGGATTCTGGCGCGTGTTTTGGGATTCTGGGACGTGTTCTGGATTCTGGCGCGTGTTTTGGATTCTGGGACGTGTTTTGGGATTCTGGGACGTGTTTTGGGATTCTGGCGCGTGTTTTGGATTCTGGGACGTGTTTTGGGATTCTGGGACGTGTTTTGGATTCTGGCGCGTGTTTTGGGATTCTGGGACGTGTTCTGGATTCTGGCGCGTGTTTTGGGATTCTGAGACGTGTTCTGGATTCTGGCGCGTGTTTTGGATTCTGGGACGTGTTTTGGGATTCTGGGACGTGTTTTGGATTCTGGCGCGTGTTTTGGGATTCTGGGACGTGTTCTGGATTCTGGCGCGTGTTTTGGATTCTGGGACGTGTTTTGGGATTCTGGGACGTGTGTTGGATTCTGGGAAGTGTTTTGGGATTCTGGGACGTGTTTTGGATTCTGGCGCGTGTTTTGGGATTCTTGGACGTGTTCTGGATTCTGGCGCGTGTTTTGGATTCTGGGACGTGTTTTGGGATTCTGGGACGTGTTTTGGATTCTGGCGCGTGTTTTGGAATTCTGGGCCGTGTTTTGGATTCTGGCGCGTGTTTTGGGATTCTGGAACGTGTTTTGCATTCTGGCGCGTGTTTTGGATTCTGGGACGTGTTTTGGGATTCTGGGACGTGTTTTGGATTCTGGCGCGTGTTTTGGATTCTGGAACGTGTTTTGCATTCTGGCGCGTGTTTTGGATTCTGGGACGTGTTTTGGGATTCTGGGACGTGTTTTGGATTCTGGCGCGTGTTTTGGAATTCTGGGCCGTGTTTTGGATTCTGGCGCGTGTTTTGGGATTCTGGAACGTGTTTTGCATTCTGGCGCGTGTTTTGGATTCTGGGACGTGTTTTGGGATTCTGGGACGTGTTTTGGATTCTGGCGCGTGTTTTGGATTCTGGAACGTGTTTTGCATTCTGGCGCGTGTTTTGGATTCTGGGACGTGTTTTGGGATTCTGGGACGTGTTTTGGATTCTGGCGCGTGTTTTGGATTCTGGGGCGTGTTTTGGGATTCTGGGACGTGTTTTGGATTCTGGCGCGTGTTTTGGGATTCTGGGACGTGTTTTGGATTCTGGCGCGTGTTTTGGATTCTGGGACGTGTTTTGGGATTCTGGGCCGTGTTTTGGGATTCTGGTGCGTGTTTTGGGATTCTGGGACGTGTTTTGGATTCTGGCGCGTGTTTTGGGATTCTGGGACGTGTTTTGGATTCTGGCGCGTGTTTTGGGATTCTGGGACGTGTTCTGGATTCTGGCGCGTGTTTTGGATTCTGGGACGTGTTTTGGGATTCTGGGACGTGTTTTGGATTCTGGCGCGTGTTTTGGATTCTGGGACGTGTTTTGGGATTCTGGGACGTGTTTTGGATTCTGGCGCGTGTTTTGGGATTCTGGGACGTGTTTTGGATTCTGGCGCGTGTTTTGGATTCTGGGGCGTGTTTTGGGATTCTGGGACGTGTTTTGGATTCTGGCGCGTGTTTTGGGATTCTGGGACGTGTTTTGGATTCTGGCGCGTGTTTTGGGATTCTGGAACGTGTTTTGCATTCTGGCGCGTGTTTTGGATTCTGGGACGTGTTTTGGGATTCTGGGACGTGTTTTGGATTCTGGCGCGTGTTTTGGATTCTGGGGCGTGTTTTGGGATTCTGGGACGTGTTTTGGATTCTGGCGCGTGTTTTGGGATTCTGGGACGTGTTTTGGATTCTGGCGCGTGTTTTGGATTCTGGGACGTGTTTTGGGATTCTGGGCCGTGTTTTGGGATTCTGGTGCGTGTTTTGGGATTCTGGGACGTGTTTTGGATTCTGGCGCGTGTTTTGGGATTCTGGGACGTGTTTTGGATTCTGGCGCGTGTTTTGGGATTCTGGGACGTGTTCTGGATTCTGGCGCGTGTTTTGGATTCTGGGACGTGTTTTGGGATTCTGGGACGTGTTTTGGATTCTGGCGCGTGTTTTGGATTCTGGGACGTGTTTTGGGATTCTGGGCCGTGTTTTGGGATTCTGGTGCGTGTTTTGGGATTCTGGGACGTGTTTTGGATTCTGGCGCGTGTTTTGGGATTCTGGGACGTGTTTTGGATTCTGGCGCGTGTTTTTTGGATTCTGGGACGTGTTCTGGATTCTGGCGCGTGTTTTGGATTCTGGGACGTGTTTTGGGATTCTGGGACGTGTTTTGGATTCTGGCGCGTGTTTTGGGATTCTGGGACGTGTTTTGGATTCTGGCGCGTGTTTTGGATTCTGGGACGTGTTTTGGGATTCTGGGACGTGTTTTGGATTCTGGCGCGTGTTTTGGGATTCTGGGACGTGTTCTGGATTCTGGCGCGTGTTTTGGGATTCTGGGACGTGTTCTGGATTCTGGCGCGTGTTTTGGATTCTGGGACGTGTTTTGGGATTCTGGGACGTGTTTTGGATTCTGGCGCGTGTTTTGGGATTCTGGGTCGTGTTTTGGATTCTGGCGCGTGTTTTGGGATTCTGGGACGTGTTTTGGATTCTGGCGCGTGTTTTGGATTCTGGGACGTGTTTTGGGATTCTGGGACGTGTTTTGGGATTCTGGCGCGTGTTTTGGGATTCTGGGACGTGTTTTGGATTCTGGCGCGTGTCTTGGATTCTGGGACGTGTTTTGGGATTCTGGGCCGTGTTTTGGGATTCTGGCGCGTGTTTTGGGATTCTGGGACGTGTTTTGGATTCTGGCGCGTGTTTTGGGATTCTGGGACGTGTTTTGGATTCTGGCGCGTGTTTTGGGATTCTGGGACGTGTTTTGGATTCTGGCGCGTGTTTTGGATTCTGGGACGTGTTTTGGGATTCTGGGACGTGTTTTGGGATTCTGGCGCGTGTTTTGGGATTCTGGGACGTGTTTTGGATTCTGGCGCGTGTTTTGGGATTCTGGGACGTGTTTTGGATTCTGGGACGTGTTTTGGGATTCTGGGACGTGTTTTGGATTCTGGCGCGTGTTTTGGGATTCTGGGACGTGTTTTAGATTCTGGCGCGTGTTTTGGATTCTGGGACGTGTTTTGGGATTCTGGGACGTGTTTTGGATTCTGGCGCGTGTTTTGGATTCTGGGACGTGTTTTGGGATTCTGGGACGTGTTTTGGATTCTGGCGCGTGTTTTGGGATTCTGGGACGTGTTTTGGATTCTGGCGCGTGTTTTGGATTCTGGGGCGTGTTTTGGGATTCTGGGACGTGTTTTGGGATTCTGGGACGTGTTTTGGATTCTGGCGCGTATTTTGGGGTTCTGGGAAGTGTTTTGGATTCTGGCGCGTGTTTTGGATTCTGGGACGTGTTTTGGGATTCTGGGACGTGTTTTGGGATTCTGGCGCGTGTTTTGGGATTCTGGGACGTGTTTTGGATTCTGGCGCGTGTTTTGGGATTCTGGGACGTGTTTTGGATTCTGGGACGTGTTTTGGGATTCTGGGACGTGTTTTGGATTCTGGCGCGTGTTTTGGGATTCTGGGACGTGTTTTGGATTCTGGCGCGTGTTTTGGATTCTGGGACGTGTTTTTGATTCTGGCGCGTGTTTTGGGATTCTGGGACGTGTTTTGGATTCTGGCGCGTGTTTTGGGATTCTGGGACGTGTTTTGGATTCTGGCGCGTGTTTTGGGATTCTGGGACGTGTTTTGGATTCTGGCGCGTGTTTTGGATTCTGGGGCGTGTTTTGGGATTCTGGGACGTGTTTTGTTATTCTGGGACGTGTTTTGGATTCTGGCGCGTATTTTGGGGTTCTGGGAAGTGTTTTGGATTCTGGCGCGTGTTTTGGATTCTGGGACGTGTTTTGGGATTCTGGGACGTGTTTTGGGATTCTGGCGCGTGTTTTGGGATTCTGGGACGTGTTTTGGATTCTGGCGCGTGTTTTGGGATTCTGGGACGTGTTTTGGATTCTGGCGCGTGTTTTGGATTCTGGGACGTGTTTTGGATTCTGGCGCGTGTTTTGGGATTCTGGGACGTGTTTTGGATTCTGGCGCGTGTTTTGGGATTCTGGGACGTGTTTTGGATTCTGGCGCGTGTTTTGGGATTCTGGGACGTGTTTTGGATTCTGGCGCGTGTTTTGGATTCTGGGACGTGTTTTGGGATTCTGGGACGTGTTTTGGATTCTGGCGCGTGTTTTGGGATTCTGGGACGTGTTTTGGATTCTGGCGCGTGTTTTGGGATTCTGGGACGTGTTTTGGATTCTGGCGCGTGTGTTGGGATTCTGGGACCTTTTTTGGATTCTGGTGCGTGTTTTGGGATTCTGGGACGTGTTTTGCATTTTGGGACGTGTTTTGTCCCTACGAGCCACCGTAGTTCATCGCTACAATGTTTTGATTTTTCATTCATCCAGTCCAGGCGAGTCCGTTCGCGCGTTGAGATCCTTGTTCTGGACCCCCAACGGACTCAACGAATTACCGGAAGCGCGTTTCGATTTCCCTTCAACCTGATTGATGATCAGGACAAACAAAACAAAGGCCTTTTTTAACTGGCCAATCGTGGCGTGTACTCAAATCTGGGTACACAGCTGGAAGTCCAGAACAAGGATTTCGGCGCTGTTTCGCAGACGGAGTTAACCAGAGTTTAAAGAATCTCATCCACCCAGTTTGCATTGCGCGCTTACGTTCAACTCGCACTCTTCATTCGCCATTTTCAGGGCCCCCGAAAATCCAAGTTTTAATCAGATATTCCCTCCTTTTTTTCGACAATTTATAGGCGTTATTAAGGTCCTGTTTCCTCTGGAATTCTTTCTGTAGTTTCTGAACTATCTTTGTGATTCGCATTCGTGGAATAAACCTCTTTCCAAAGGCACTGTCTAGTTGGCTTTCTGTCGCGGTTCGTAGAAACGTCGGCCAATATGGCGGACAGCCGTCCTGCTAGGGGCCGTCCAAGAAGGCCAGAAGTCATCAAACGCCTAAAACTCAGGGAATCCACATATAATATGTGGATTGAACGGAAAGAGGCCCTTGGGCTACACGGAATCTCGAATAATGATTTTGCGGAGATACTTCTTCACCAGCAACTTAAACACGAGAGCGTGATCGATCTCCTCACGCTCATCGAGATGATACCTCACCTCAAGTGCAACAAGGTAAAATATTGGCACGGACAGCCTGCGTATCTTGCACTTTTCTTGCGGCTGCAAGTATTTTTACAAGTGCAAACCTACAGCGAGTAAAGCTAAAGTTAGTCACAGCAGTAACAACAGCTAACTGAAACGACACGAATACAAGATTTTTAGTTTGAGCGGATTCTTACCACGCGATTGCTTTTGGCGTCGCTGGTACTTGGCGCAGCGACTGCGCCGGTAACGGTGGTTTCATGGCGATGAGCCCTGTTTACGGTTCTAATCGGCGATCCACACACGTTGACCTAAACGTCCTCATCAGAAAGGTCGCTTTCTCAAAAATCACGTTCACTGTCTTCTTCAATTTCCATAACAAATGTGACCTTTCACGCTTGTCTGGACCTGGCTTATCTTTGACCAAATATGGGAGCGTTATAGGCATATTCCGGATAATAACAACAACAAAGGCGCGCAATGCAAACTGGGTGGATGAGATTCTTTAATTTCGTCTGCGCGCAGGCTAGCGCTTGTTGGATATGAGATGATTATAGCCAACGAGGCGCGTAGCGCCGAGTTGGCTATCTAACATCTCATATCCAACGCGCCCTCGTAGAATAAATGTTAAATATTTTTGCGTATTCAAGTACGCGCGAACATTCAAACAATATGTCTGGAACGAGGCTGAAAACAGAGAGAGAGAGAGAGTGGGGAGAGACGCTAAAAATACGTATTCGTTCAAATAACCTGCTTCTCCCAGCCACGGAGAATTCCCATTGGCTAAATTTCGATGCAAGCTGTCAAGTGATGTTTTCAACAAGTCATACGCGATATTTTGCACCATGATGAATTCCTAATACTTTCGCTGTAAGATGACGGATGTTGATCGCCTGAATAGTGCTTTAAAATCGGAGCAGAGGGAAGCTTTAGAGTTGCTGTTCAGGGGAAAGGATGTTTTCCGTGTGCTACCAACGGGATTTGGCAAAAGCCTTATTTATCAGATGTTTGTTTATGCAAAGAGTACTTCACGTTCCGCGCAACGGCCGACCGTCATTGTTGTCTCGCCTGTGTAAAAAGGGGGATCGGTAGGCAACACACGACTTTTACCTCATGCCAAAATACTGCTTCTTCCAATGAATTGCTTTCTCTGTCGGGTAGATTATACTTAAGAGGGAAACGTTTTGACTAAGCGAATGTGAATTTTGGCCGCTTATTAAATATCAACCTCGTTCCCAGGGTTCTCTCCTACCCGTCCCTACGGAGCGAGCGAGAGAGAGACCCTGGTTGGGTCTGGTCACATGGTCCCAGAACAAAATTAATTCCGAGGGAGGAGTCCTTTGTTTCAATTTTTTGTCTGGTTCGTTTTCACCGTTCACGCAATCGAAAGGCCAAGACAGATTTGCTAAGCCTCCAATTATAACTGAAATTCGGGAAATTTCTGTCTAAACAGAGCTATCACCAGATAAACAAGCGAATTACCAGCGGAGAAATAAAAACTCGTGTTATCACAGTTAAACCGATGACAACAATTAGATACTAAAATCTACGATCCTGAGTAAGACACAAGCGCGTGTTTATCCGCATTGAAGGGAAAACTCCTGTTCGTTGAACTTGCATTGAAAGAATCAATGTTTGTCGGTGACAGCGGCTGGTAATCGGCCCGAATCAGTACATCCAAAACCTAAACCATTAGCGGTGACAAAACAAAGCAATTACGTTGAGAGCAGAGGATTCATTTTACATTCACGGTCAAAATAATATTTTAGCTCTAATGCCTTATGGAAAGCTGTAGTCTGAAATGTTACCTTTCTCCTACCCCTAACCTTATTTATGATGCTGCAACAGAAAAAAAGGTATCGCGTTTAGTGGTAAATAGAGGTAAAAAAAAATATAATATAGTACGTGCATAAGCAAATGATGACCAAAACGCGACACTGAAGACAACAGGAAATAGTATAAACAGAGACAAAACAGACAACATAACCCAGTGATAACCTTCCAAAGCGAAAGGATTTCTTGTATATGGTCCAAATGAAAGCTTTATTAAAAAAACAAAAAAAACAAATGTAGCTCAGTGATTTTTTTGAATCCTCTAAACCATATACCTAACCCTCCAGAAAATTAAACAAAGAACAATAAACGGTTGGCAGTCGTGCAAGCCATATTTTTTAACAAAGAAACTTATCCGGCTGTTCTGTTGATTTTAAACGACGACAAAAATACAACACAGAGTCGTTGGATAAAAATATACTCTTCTAAGATTCTGTTTACCTCTTTTCATTTGAACAAAAATCAAACTGAGTCCGGGCGGCGTATTCTCTCTTCCTGTTGCTTTTGTTTGATTTTAATATTTTCGAGGTCGTTGAGGACGGCAACGCTTGATACATCTTTTCGGCCCCCATTCGAACTGCATAATGATAGTTTTGAAAATACATACGTTTGCTTTCTAAAGGTGGCCTCCATAACATAGAAAGAGCAATTTAAGCCGAGTTTGCCTAATGGTCGTGGGTCGTGGGTGTGGGTGTGGGTAAAAGTCGTAAGTGTGGGTAATGTTTAAAAACTAATTTTTAATCATAATTAATAATTAACAATGTTACTACTTTTTTTTAAATATTAATAATTTAATTACAATATTACAAGTTTTTGATTTTTTTAACTACTCGATAACTAATAACATAACGAAACGAACATAACACAATGTATTTAAATGGGTGGGGATGGGTAAAGAATCCATTGGAGCTATTTTCAGGACTGGTTTAATCTCTTAATAATATTTTGAGAAAATTTGTTTTGGTCAAACGCTTGAACAACACGCACACAAGTTAACTTAGAGTAAGTGTTGACAAGCCAAACACGACTCATAAGCTAGCGACAATGTGAAACGTGACCTTGAGAGTTAGCTTGAACGGGAGTTTTTTTCCCTTTTTCCTCTCTCGCGCGAAGGTTACTTGCACTTCACAGTGCAGCATTTCGAGGAGGAATCGTTGTGTGACAACAAAACTAATTGCTGCGTGAGGAGACTACCATTTGCTACCCGACCATGTGCTAGCTAGTGTTGTTTGTGATCTCACAAACAAAAAAATTGTGTTGTGAAACAACAGAACAGTAATTTTTGATGTCTCTTCTCGCACTACACAGGGATTTAAGTGAAAAACACGAGTGCGAGCGGTTTTTTTGATGCAAACACACCACTCTCAAAGAAAGAAAGGTCAGGTGATCGATTGATCGAAACAGCTCCTCCTCCTCCTCCTCCTCTCATACTTGGCCAATGTTTGGGTACAGGGGTGCCGCTGACCCTGACCTGACCCTTACCTTCCTTTACAAAATTAGATAACGTTAGCTTTTATTATCATTAGTATTTGATATTTTATTTAGTTATAATATATATTTCTATTATTTTCCCTCTAATTTTAATATTTTTTTTATTTTTTGTTTTTCTGGGGTTAGCCCATAGGGTAGCCCATAGGGTAGCCCATAGGGTGGCCCATAGGCCCAGGTTTTGTCCACACCCCAGCTCTTAGGTGTTGTTTCCGGCACGATGTCGAATTTTCACGGATAGTAAGATCGTCAGATTTGAGTTATACACTGTAGCTTGAACTAAAGCTGCATCATGTATGGAGAATTATGTTGTGCATCAGTCAAGATCATTCTCTAAGCGCTGATGTACTCCATTTACTTTTTTCTTGAGATAACACAGGTAGCCCAAGCTCGAAATATGAGCATCGGCGAGCATCAGCATTGTTGCGTAACATTCAAAATATAAGGATTTGTATGGGAAAAAAAACCTACAGTTTCTGTAACTTACGAAAATGAAAGGATTTCAATAAAAAAACAGCTTACCTTACTTAAAATGTGTGTTACGTCTTTCCTGTGTGGTCCACGGGCCGAATTATGGCCGTTTTATGGGTTTTTATGGTAAACCTTTATATAGAGAGAAAACCGTTTACATAATCCAGACATCCAGACATTACGGAGGAAATCAAAGAAACTAAAATCTTTGTGTAGCCGTATGAAACAGAGGTCAAAGAAAATTAAAAAACTTTGCAAATGCATCTGAGATCAAATCCTATCAGGAACACCTACAGAAGCATAAACTACGGGAAATGATTACTCAGTTTGCATGTAACAAACCAGCTTCATGACCTCTTAATTAATGTAAGGGGAAAGCCTGTGTGGTGCGGCAAAAACAAGATTTACTCAGTCAACTGAAGTTTAGAATGGTACATGCACTGTGAAGTGCAAGTAACCTTCGCGCGAGAGAGGAAAAAGGGAAAAAAACTCCCGTTAAAGCTAACTCTCAAGGTCACGTTTCACATTGTCGCGAGCTTATGAGTCGTGTTTGGCCTGTCAGCACTTACTCTAAGTTAACTTGTGTGCGTGTTGTTCAAGCGTTTGACCAAAACAAATTTTCTCAAAATATTATTAAGAGATTAAACCAGTCCTGAAAATAGCTCCAATGGATTCCTGCCTTTACCCATCCCCACCCATTTTCATACATCGTGTTATGTTCGTTTCGTTATGTTATTAGTTATCCGAGTAGTTAATTATCAATTATGATTAAAAATTAGTTTTTAAACATTACCCACACTTACGACTTTTACCCACACCCACACCCACGACCCACGACTTATTTGTACCCACGACCCACGACCATTAGGCAAATTCATTTAAGCCTACTGCGTTTCGGTATGAATACAACCGCCAAAAAATTTTTTTGACTGCACAAGTGGTGAATCCGTGATTTCCGTTGCAACATCCGATAAGCATCCAGATATTCTGCAGGAAGTTACGCTTTCGCTGTCAAAGGATTCGGCGTTCGAGGTTTAATTTTGCCTTGACTAGTCCGGGAACAATAAAAAAACAGGACCATTTAGACAAGGTCAGATACGCAGTTTCCACTGATCTCGAAGTCTACGCTTTGTAGAGACAAATCTCACACTGATCCGCCCCTCCACCAAGTCGTTTGTTTGTAATCGAGTGTAGCTAAATGTCGTGGGTCGTGGGTCGTGGGTAGAGGTCGTGGGTCGTGGGTGTGGGTCGTGGGTGTGGGTGTGGGTAAATGTCGCGGGTAAATAAAAAGTAAAGAAAAAATAAAATGAAAATAAAATAAATAGAAAAAAAATGTAAATTCAGGAAACGAAATCTCCGCGTATACACCAGTACCATTCCCCTTTCCCGCGGTCAACAAAGCAAATAAGCGAATCCTTAAGTACAATACACAAAAATTTTGTACACGAAACAAAACAAAAAAGAATCAAGAAAATTATATTTCCGTACGGGCGTCAAACTGCCCTGTTTCACTGAGGGCCCGGACGCACTGGGCAAATTTTTGTTTTCAATTCCCTGAGACAAGTGCGCCCGTGATTTTTAGATCTACCAAACTGTTTTGTCAAGGCTTACCAAACTTCAAAGACGCCGTCGTCCTGCCTCGGAGGAACATGTGGAACGCTTGTGGTTAACAAATATTTTGCGGTGATTCAGTGCGCTCACGCTTGACAAATTAAAAATTTGGCAGAGACAAATTTTGTCCAGATTTTTGCAAGGGCCAAACAAATTTTGTCAGTCCAGTGCGTCCGGACCCTTAGTGAGCAGTTTTCAGCTTGTCAGAGCTGTTTCTCAGGTATACGCAGCGCCTGTTTGGCTCGGCTAGTCGAATAATGTTGACACGTGTCGATCAAATGTTCGTTTCATACTGAGAGGACGGTATGGTACGTGACACTTTTCAGTTGTTGTTGTTTTATTCTGGTCGGCAAGATTTGTGATCCAATGCAAGATCATTTTCTTTGACCCCTTTTGAAACGTAAGTCTCTTCTTGCGACTAAATAAGGGTTTCAGGTCGTTTAATTTATTCTCCAAAGTGCCTCCTGGATCTGAATAACTAAAAGCGATTTTCTTTTGTCCGCGAATGCGGTGATGGTTTCCTGCAATGTGTCATGCTGGGTCCAGCTCGCTTTAGTGTTTTTTTGAGGAATGTTGAATTCTCTCAGATGCAGATTTACAGACTGTTCTGTTAGACGGATTAAAAAGACAAATGTCCAAAGCCTGTATTGATCGTTCGGATTCAATGACATTTCAATATAAACGCCGTCCACGTGTTCCAAAATACGAAAAACGCTGTAGCTATGTGGCCGGTAAGCGGTCAAGGTTTTCAAAATACTAAATGGCCGTTTCGATTTTGTGAAATTTACTGAAGATATAGAACTGCCGGCCATTTAGTGTTTTGAAGTCGAGCTGAAAAGTGTCACAAAACGTGAGATCTGTAAAGCATCTTTGCTCCTAAACCGCACGGAAACGCTTGCTACGCAGGCTAAAATAGGACGAGAGATTTTGTCTTATCTTTTTTCGATTTTTGAGAGAAGTCACCCTATTCTTTACTTTCCTTTTTTCCCCTAATGACAGTTTACTATTCTATGTAGCTCAAACAGCTGGGTTTAGATTGAGGTCGTTCTCATACTATGCTTATGTGAACCTCCATGCTCTTTTTTGTTTTGTTTCGTGTACAAAATCTTTGCGGTATTGTACTTGCTCTGCTGACCTCCGGAAAGGGGAATGGTAAGCGGAGATTTCGTTTCCTGAATTTTACAATTTTTTTCTATTTATTTTATTTTCATTTTATTTTTTCTTTATTTTTTATTTACCCACGACATTAACCCACACCCACGACCCACGACCCACACCCACGACCCACGACCTCTACCCACGACCCACGACCCACGACATTTAGCTACACTCTTTGTAATCTCCCAGATTCTGGGAGACACCAACCAGGGGGTCTCGACGGGTAGGAGAGAGACCCTGGGAACGAGGTTGATTAAATATATCTCATACTGAGAGGTAGTGTCACCCATATTGATTTTCTATGCATGGTCAGCATGATTTGCCCTCTGATGCAAAAGCATTTTCTTTTTTGGCTTCTTTAGAAATGTAAAGCTCTTAATTGCGGCGGATTAAGTGTTTTAGGTTGTTTAATTTCTCCAAAGTGACTCTTGGATTTGAATAATTCTAAGCGATTTTCTTTGTGTCTTTGAATGTGATTTTTTCCTACAATGTTTTATCACGCTGGGCCCAGCTCGTTAGCGTTTTCAGCAGGATGTTTAAATTCTCACGGATAGTGATTTACAAAGCCAAATCACGAAGAAATGGATTGGAATGCGCGGATTTACTCATTCTTTTCAATCGCAATAATTGTTCATTGTCAGTTGGAGTGTTCAGTTTTTCTCTAATTTGCGAAAGCGCAGTTTCCATATGGCTTTGTTCCGCAAGGAGAGCAAACTCTTGTGGAGAAAGATTCTCCTTCTTCGAGGACAACGAAAAGTTCGTTTTTCAGTTGGTCGGCCAACTTTGGTAAAGTTTCTCCTTTTCTGGTCGGAGCAACAAACACATTTTCCGAGTTTATCCATCCACTCTGAAAATTGCCGAACTGTGTTTTTAAATTCTACAATTTAACCGAAGCGATCGGCTCTTTCGGGTTATTCCCTCTTCGAGAAGCAGGCAGAGGCTTTGTTTGCGTAATGCCACTTCCACTCATTTTTGATCCTCCACTATATATACTGGTAATAGTTGACACTACAGCTGCCCCCGCTCTGTATATTGTCGGTCAATAGCATTTTTGTTCGTTGTGTAGCTCTTTGAAATGTATACCGATTCATAATGAAGATTTTCACACATCTTCCAGACAATAGGTGAGATAAATACAGGAAACGCAAGGTTCCATGCACAGTTTCAGTTCGATTTACACAGCTTTGATCAAAGCATTCTCAGTTTCGAGAATAGTTTATTCTAAACCAGAAAAAAAGATTTAATTAGAAGTTGAATTTTTCGCTATTTCTCATTCACTTTTTACATTCAGTTCATTTTATTTGCCGGAAAGTATGCTTTAGAAATTAAAAGTTCGTTTGGTCAATTCATGCTCGCGCATTCTAGTCTTATTTTAAACTTTATAGCGGAAGGACATCTGTGAGCAGGGAATAAGTCAGCACAGAATTTTATTGTCGGCGAATTTCTGTAATCGTCCATCGTTCTTCTAGTGATAAGGTAGCCGTTGCTCACTCGTCTTTCTTGTTTGGGGCTGAGTCTTATTCCGGTCAAAGAGAGAGAAAGAGTGTCTGGCAAGGCTTTTAATCAAATATTTGTGAACTCGTGTCTGCATGGCAAACTCTCCAAGTGTTTATATACATGTATACACAGTTATACGCACCTTATAACTTCACCTGCCCTCTTTTGGTCTAAAACTTTCAAAACAACTGCTCCAAAGAATGTCACTGATAACGTAACGAAGCATGACTGCATAATAAATATCACAAAATCTACCTAAGCAGTCCCTTCGGGATTTTCTGTCTTTACGTCATCCTAACCATCCGTACTTGCGGGCGCAAACAATAGAAACGTCATCATTACCTACCGATTCCTCGCGGCCCCTGTTCAAACAAATCGTGATTTTTTCTAGTATACTGACTGTATATTTGATCTGTAAGTACTGTCGTTAATATACGAGCGAGTTACTAGAGTGCCTCCTCGGGATTTCGCCTCTGGGCGAAATCCCTGCGGGGGCAACTACACTTCACAAAGAAGCAACTCTAAAAACTACTTTAGAATTACTGGATGCAGCATCAAGATTCGAAGCCAAGTGCAGACAATATATCACGCGCTATTTCCCTCGAAATCAATCATCAAGTGCATCAAATTCACAAAGAGGGTGAAGTTGTTAGCAGATTTTTAACGGCTCGACGACATTTTTGAACCCCCTGGTCGGAACGAACTCACTGACAGAGTGTATGGAAAACGGGCTACGGGCGTGTGAGGCTCGCGCGCTTCGCACGCGTTAGACTCTCACGCCGCGCTTTACCGATATCTTAACTGATTTTGGAAAAAAAACCCGACTGTTTTGCAGTCTAGTAATATTTGTACTATTGTGGAAGTGTACTAAAATGGGACTCCTGTCTCGCACCAAATTCATGTCAGGAGAAGGATGACTATTTCTAACGTCGAACCTGCAGAAAGTGTAATTCTAAACAAAATTCTAAGCAACTAATAAATGAGTCTTCATGATACCCAACATCACATTGTGATAAAAGATCCTTTAGTTAACTTATCATACAGTGATCTCTAAAGAACATCCCCTTCATTTCAACAATAAATCAAACTGGATAAGATTAAACTAGAAAGAAAAGCCAAAATTTCAATTGCTTGCATATTTGTTTAACAATTGACACTGGTTTGCTGTAACAACAGACTTTTTAATATTCATATATACTTAAAGTAAACTGAAACTGTGTATCGATTTTATTTTGTTTTCTAATGTTATTAGGAAAGCCATTTTCATTGCATTGAAGTTTTGTTTTTACTCCAAGAATTTGTTATCAGGGTCGTATTTTTTAGGTGATATTACAGGGGCACAATTGCTGCAAGTTTTCCAATAGATGAACTATACTAACTTTTTAATTATTTGTTCATAAAAGTCAATAATAAGGCATACGCCAATTTTGAATGCTTTGCCAAATATCTAAAGATCATACAAAGGCTAGTGACGTCTAACCACTGACTACTGAAACCATAATTTACCACATCAGTCATTTACGAAATGTTGCTAAATGTTTAAAAATACTACCATACGCTTTCTTTTGGTTTTCATAAATCCTCGTTGCAACCTCATTTAGAGTTTTCGTTGAGTATCTTTATGACGTCCGAATACACGAAACAGCACTAACTCAACTCTAATAACGCCAAGTTATCTAAATACACTGCATGCGAAGAGCGACTACTGGAATTAAAAAGAGTTGTTCTTAGCGCGGGAAAACAATTTCATTGTCGCGAGGGTCCGTAACAACCGATTAGCCAAACTTTAACAGCTTGCTCATTGTTTGTGTTTATCCCCAAACCCGTCGTGCTTTATAAAAACTTCTTATTTTCGTTATTAGTTGAAATTTTGCAGCCAATCTAGTGACATCATTTTTTCGTCGAGAATTGGTAAAGTCTAAAACCGAAAAACATACCATTGTTTGCACTGTTTAAGACACAGTGCTTTTCGCTTTCATTGTACGAACGATTTTACCACCACTTTGTCCTACGAACATCGTTTAGATCCCCCTTAGGAGTTTACATTACGGTATTTACTTTGAACGTTATCAATAAGGAACTGTTCTTTTCTAGCAGTCCTTGCTTTTCTTGATGCTTGATTGTTGACTCTTTCTCTCAGTCGCAGGATTCCTTTTAAAAGAAAGAAAGAGGACAACTAGATCTCTACATAAATAATGTACTTATCGTGTTTCAGGAATTTTGGATTTTGCTGATAATTAGAAAAATATGGCGTCATAATAACAAATTGCGTGATTGTGTCAATCAAGTTATGCCGAGATGTTGTAAATGAAGTATATGTTATTGTGTGTAATTTTGGTGGCCATATCGTGAGTGGTTTTAAGGCCACAAAGTGGGGGGGGGGGGGGGGGGAGAGGGGGGAGGGGTGGGCTCTAAAGCCTCCTCCCTACACACACCCTGGTCTCAGGAAGAAACGGCCAGTCTGCATACGGTTGAGTACATATCAAGAAATCCAGCTCAAAGAACCAGGAACCAGCCTCCCCAACCAGACACTCATGACAAGTTGATTTCCCCATTCCCTGCAATGAGCATCATGATTATTAGCTCATTCTCCCTTGTTATTAGCCAATATCTAGAAAGGGCCGCCCATCATCACTTCAGGTCTTTCAGAAACATCTTTGGCTTATACTGGGCTGTTAAGCTTTAAAGAATTTTGTGGTAAATACCATTTCTTAACGCATGATAATGAATTGGTCACAGTATTGCGAAAACTGAACTAAGAGTCCAATTAAAATAGTTTCCCCAAATTTGGAAGAGAACTCACTGCATGGAAAGTACCATACTAGTGAAGAGTTGAAGAGGCAGAATACAAATCCTGTAGAGTACTGGATTTAAGGCAAAAACGGAAGGCCTGCTTTTCGTATCCTAAGATCAAAGTTTTGCGACGAGGTCTTGCCAACACAGAATTTTGAACCAAGACGTCAACCCTATGTGCAGAACGCTACGAAGAAACCATCGATTCAATTACTAGTTGCTGCCCTGAATTAGCAAAGTCCGAGTACATATATAAGACACGACAAGACAGCCTCTTACATCCACTGGAATATCTGTAAAGTGTACAACATCAAATAGAGGAAAGTGGCGACACGTATTGTACGAGCATACACTAGAAACAATAACAGAACACGAAAACAAAATATATGTACATGTCCTATTCTCCGAGCCACCTAACCATGCCAGTTCATTTACCAATAAAGAAATCAAACCCAGCAGGCCAGACATCGTTATCAAAGACTTGGAGCTCAAGAAATACCTACACATTGATACATGTATGACTGTAGTGGTACTAGTAGTAGCAGCAGCAGTAGCAGTAGCAATAGCAGTATTGGTTTTGGTAGTAGAAGTAGTAGTGGTAAATAAATATAAATTTTACCTAGGCAGAGAGGCCTGGTCAAATATGTTTTATTTTTTATTTATTTCAGCTAATTTTTGTTTTTCCTTTGTTTCAATTTCATTAGCATATGTTACCATACAGTAAAAACTCGCGAGTAAGAACCTAGATTTTTCCAACGTAACCTAAATAGGTTCTTTTAAAAATGGTATTGAGTGGGATTTTAGGCTAATTATGTTATTAAATAGGTTCTTAATTTGATAGAGGCACTAGCGATCACCACTGATAACTACTACTGGGCATATGTGATATGGAATATATTGCTGTATTAAATAGTTATCTAGAATACATTTGGATGATGACCATACATGCCTGTCTTTCATGCTACAGCGTCCATAAAATGCTGTGTTACATTTTGAATCTTACTGGTGACTGAAAACTAGACTAAAATTATACTTCTGTACTTTCATCCTTACCTCCAATTTTGTAAAATATGAAGAACCTATTAAGAATTTTAGGCTAAAAAGGTTGTTATGAAAAGGGAGTTAAATTCAAAATTTTAGCCTAACAGGTTCTTATAAGTGGGTTTTTACTGTACCCAAAAACCATGGAAGAATAGAAATTACCCGGGATAAACATTTAGCTACAACTTATAAATTGCACAAAGCCTTAAAATCTATTGTTAAATCTTTAATGTTAAATCTCTACAAAGTACCTACATTGGCATTCTAACTGATTTAAACGTGTCCTTTTCCTTTCTGAATATCAGTATCTACCTCTACTTTTACGTTTTTATCTTTTTTCTTTTACAAAAGCCACTCAAGACCTCCAAAACAATATTTTGAGCAGTTGTGGTCTGATGGTCACCAGAAAAAGGCTTGACCTAGCTTGAGTTTACTGCAAAATTTTCAGGGGGAAAATGCATTAAATACAACACTTTAGATTTAATCGAAGCTGTAAGATATCGTTGTTTAGTGTGATTAAACATCTGTTTCCTTGCAATGCAAATCAAACCCGGAATCGATTGCTAGATAGGTTTTCTTCTTATTTTTCTATTGTTGGGCTTTCCCCCTCGAGGATCGAGAACTTTCTGTGAGTATCTTGTAGAGGACACCAATAAGGTGATCTTTATAAAAAAAATCGGCAAAAACTTAAAATGGCGTTTTAACCACCAAAACCTCCCACCCCTTTTGCAATGATAAGTGACTCGATTTGCTTGTACTTCCAACGGTAAAGAGAGAATGTTTTGGTTCCAAATTTCAACTTGGAGAATTCCGCAAGAACAATGTAAAATTGGACCCCAAAACGTTAAATTTACTGTAATGCTTACCCTGATTTTTCTTCTTCTGGAATCACGCATAAGATCTCTCCCGCTTTTATTACTCTTCCTCCACCATCTTGAAGGCCAGGCCACAAATAACAAGCAATATCCTCTTGGTTCTCTTGTGCTGATGGACGTGACTTTTCTCGCCCCTTGAAACGATCGTGGTATCCCAACTTTTTGTGGATGTTGATATCGAATTTAAGGGTTTGATACTCAAGATTCATCGGTGGGACTTGAGTAACAATTCGCCAAGACAAACGTAAGCAAGCTTTAATGTACTGATCAAGGTTTTCTAGTAATTGGTACGATGGAGTAAATAAGCATGATTCATCTTCTTCGTACACTTATTCCATTTCATGAGGACTTTATCTAGAAAACCCTACACGAAATAAAGGAAGGGATGAGAACCGAGTTGCTTGTTTTACATCCCTATCGTCAATGTTCTAACGTAGACGTTTTTTTCTTTAAGAGTATGTCAATTAAAGAGGCAAAAAGGATTTTTTTTAGGTTAATGCACCCTTTGAAAATGTGCTCAATATGAAGAGCAGATGTCTACTCATGACCTTGTGTCCAGTTAACAAAATAGCCTCTCCATTATTGTACTTACTGATTCTTTCACGTACAGAATGTATAACAATAACATAAGGAGCAGGAGAAATGAAAGAGAAATGCATACATTAAGAACCTCATCTATATTTCACCCTAGCAAGACAATCAATAAATTAATTAGTGAGTAGATAAATAAGTAAATAAATAAACATAATTTCAGCAAAATGAAATCTTTAATTTGCTTTGTTGGAACTTTGATAGTAACATAAAGGCCAAGAGATATGATATGTCAAGTAAGGATCGTCGGCAAGGTGCATATGTTATAATGGCTCTTTTATTTCTTGAAAGAAAGGTCAACGAAACAAGTAACCCATGACACTCACTTTCCAGAACTCTGAGGAGGGAGGAGTGGGGTATATCTGTACATTGTTGCAAGACTTTCGGGAACAAATTTAATACGAATGGCTGAATTAAATAATAGACCCAAGTTGAACACACCTCCACGAGTTTATCGAGGAAACATCTTTCTGCATTATCTTTCAATGAAAGTAGCAGTCCATCCATGGCATTCTTTGGGAATTCGGTTGGCTCTTCCATTACGCACGCTTCGAATGAAAATTGGCAAGGATCTCCGGGACATTTTCCCTCTCTAAATAACTGAAAAAACAAAAAAGCTGAGAAGAATGGCGAAATACAAGTGGTGCTGTTAGTTTTAGAGAAAGCGTTATCGAAATATATCGTAGAGAACTTAGAATAAAACTGAGCGATGACTACCCCTGGTTTGACCAAAGCACGTCTTTTTTATAAATGTTGCCACATTATATTTTATCACAATGTCATTTGTACTTCCTTTTACCTATTTAATTATGTAGCCTGTAAACAGACGTTGTTTTATTTTTCTTTTCATTCTTTTCCTTGCGCTGGCGGTCAATAAATCCCTTGCGATTTATATTTTATCACCCGCGCTCGACTGACTTTGAAGAGAAAATAGAGGGTCTGTGAAGAGGCTATATTATGTCGCAAATTGCAAACTGCAGACGTATTTCCGGTCGACGCTTTCTCCCTCCGAAAAAACTATTTTCGGAGGGAGAGAAGCGACGACCTGAAATACGTCTGCAGTTCGCAGACTAGTAATTATGTTGCTACCAATCTTAATTATGCCGACTTACTATCTTCAAAACGTCGTATTTCCATCTCTACTTGTTTATCCCAAAGAGTTCTGACTCATGCAATTATGCTGTAGTTCATTGCGGAGATGTCGAGATTGCGAAGCGCGCAGCGGAGCACCACGAGTTACAAAACTTGGTTATCTAATACATCCAAGAAATTTTGGTTCCTGAAAAAATCCTTCGTACGTATATCGGTACGTCCTTACGTCCACCCATTCTTCCTATCTGATAAATATTTTGACTATTTTCGATATACGATCTTAGTCAGCTCATCACTGAACCAACACGTGTCACCCCGGTCTCGTGCCAATTCCTGGTATCAAAAGTATTTAGCAGAATATATCCCTGTTGTCGGTTAATCCTGAGTCTTATTTGGAGCCCACTGATCATTTAGTGTTGTGTTTAACATTTTGTCGAAAATCGAGGAAACGAAATCCACCGGTCTTGACATAATTTCGAGGAAATTAATTGTTGAAAATGGCTGCTAGTATCGTCGCACCCTCTTCGTACCTCTATATTCTCAAAGTTTATTCTCACAGGGATATATGGAATAGATTGGGAAACGGCCACACTAACTTCACTTTTTTAAAAAAGGGCATGATTTAATCGGATCCTAACAACTATATGGCCTTCTAAAAGGCGTTGTCTTTATTGACCTTACCAAGGCATTCGACACCATTGATCATGAGATTATCTTGCGTCAGAGGTCATACTTGGGTGTCGATCAGGCGGCTATAAAGTGGTTCTTGTCTTACTGTCTTACTGTAATGGCCGAACTCACGGATGTAATGTCAGTGGATAACTATCAAGTGCTCGATACCTCAGTCGCGGGGTGCTGCAGGTCAGCATGTTGGGTTCTTTGCTATTTTTAATTTACATTAATGCTCTCCCAACTCCTTGCTGGACGCTGTACCAAGAATGTTTGCTGATGACACCAATGTTACGTTATCCGCTAAGAGCTTAAGCTAGCTTTAACACCTGAATTAAAATTAATAAGCCTTGTTGCTAAAACAGAGCTAACGATTGCTGGATCAAAGCAAAATTGACGGGGACCAAATTATCAAGAGAGTCGATCTTACCAAATCCTTGGGTCTTACCAAAGATGCTCAACTCTCAATAAGGTAAACACGTTGAAGAGACTTGCAAGAAAGTCCCTTCAGCACTAAAGGCGCGCTAAAATTGCGCGGCCCTTTATATCGAAAGAAATTGCAATTCAAATTTATGACTCTTTAATTATGCGTCATTTTGGCAACTGCGAGCCCCGTCTGGGACTGTTTGATCGGTAATTTGAGTCATAAGCACCATAAATTACAGAATCGAGCAGCCATAGTTATTAATAAATAACAAGTAGTTTAAGCGTTATCACCCAAACCACTTTCTGTATGTGTTTTGTTTATATATCCGAGTTTTAGCGCTAGAACCGTTTCTCGCGTTGCTAAGTGATCACTTCTCTTATTCCTATTTTCCTTGGCTCAAGTTGCTTAACGGGCAAGTCGAGGCAAGCCTACTGTTCCTATTGTAGTATTCGCTCATTAGTAAACCAATACCGAATTAGTATGCAGGAAGACACTGACTGGACACTTAATTAGTATGTAGGATTAGGCAATGCTAGGCACTTACTAGGCACTGACTAGGCACCAACGAGGTATATCTTTGACCATAGTATACTATCGTTCAATGTTGGATGCTTCATGGCCGTAAAGAGCGCCATTTCCTTGCATACTAGAGCATCTGATAGCACGAACTTGAATATGGCGCGAAAATTGGTCATTTCTAACGCTGCTCTGAGATTGGTTCATTTACTGATTTTTTAAGGAGTTTCATTGTTTCCTTTGTTCTAGGGTCAGAGAACAAAAGACTTAGTGAGATGTATTGCTCTGTGATTGGTTAGGAGCCGGTTAGACCCCTATAACTACTGTAATTACTAATAACAGAATACAAGCGGCGATGGAAGGCGAAGCACTGGACACAAAATCAACTCACAACTCGAATGCACAATTATCAGAAAAAGACTCGTCTCTTTGAAAATGTTCAAAAGGTTTATTCCACCTCAGACTGACGGAATGATCCGTTCTTCCTTTAACATTGTTCTGAATCCAAAGTAATTTTCAAGTGAAGAAAAAAAAAAAACAACAAAAAAACGAATAAAAAGGCTTTAGAGACCTCTAAAGGAGCAAACGTTCGCACCTCGTGCATTTCACAAACACACACAGTCAACACGGCCAGTCAACACACCGTAAAGCCCGCCGTGAGCCTGCGATAAGGGATGCGCAGAACGTTTTTCCGCCCTGAATCTCCTTTACGGATTCCCTGCTTATAGAAGGCGCGGGAAACAAAGGGGTCCTCTTTCGATAATAAATTTAGAGTTTTAATTTTACAGGTGAAATAATATTTCACGAAAAATTTATGACTTATTGAATACTTCTAGAATTTTGTCTGTAAAATCTCATCATTAAAAGTGTGAACAAACTGGGGTAGGAGATAACTGTTGGCTCATACCTGAGCCTTGCAAGGTTTTTTCTTTGGATCAAAATATTGAGTTGGTCATGGCTTCCAATTTCCTTCGAATGTTTTGAAAGATGTTTTGTGTTATTACGAGGGCTGACATGACATGTAATTAAAAACAGGACGACTAAAACTGGATTTCTACCTTTCTTTTTGTTGCAACAAATGTTCCCATCTGGGCAGCACTATCAACCATTATTCTTGTAAACTCTTTAAATAAGTCAACGCACCCGCTTCTTGCTTCTTTGACTTGTTCATAGGCCACCTGATTCAATTAAAAGACACAATAAGGCTAAAACCTTTTTTCAATTTACCCATTTTTACATACTGGCAGTTTTTGTTTTTCAATAGACGTTTTTACCGATATGTCGGCCATAATGAGTTACGACGGAATCCATCAGGAAATTGAGTCATTTTAATTTTCAGTGGACAAAAACCTTGTACCAGAATAATTTAAATAATTTCGCAATATTTTTTTTCTAAAGATGTAATAAGTTATCTGTAATAACACCAAAGAATACTGCTCATGGGAGCCCGAGAAAACGAATGTCAAATTTCACAAAATGACATCTTACACATGAAATTTTCAGAATTTTACTTGTGTTTTCATAATTTCTGTGAAATTTGACATTTATTTTGTCAGGCTCCAGTGAGAAATAGTCTTTGGTGTTATTAGTATAGGTAATCACATGATTTCGAGTGTAATTTGGAATAAATAAGCACGAGTAAATTTTTCAACGACCAACAAAAGTGCAGACAAAAGTGTGGTCTTTGAAAAATTTACAAGTGCTTGCTAATACCGACACCGCGTGGGCGTTTTTAGTTCATTCAACTGATTGGCTGAAACAGACTACTACCTTTGTCAAATTCAAACTTTTCAAGACCAACGCTTTCAAAATCATTCAACTAAGAACTTGGAAATGTGCAAGGATTGATTTTACATGGTCACCAGCCTGTTAAAATAACTCGGTTTACAATAATCAGTAAAAGTAAGTGTTTTAAAATTCATCCTCGATTATGAGAGGTCGGCATTTACAAGAAGTATACTGAAGTTTTGAAATCGGGAGAACGCTACGAGCAGCCAAATACTTTCATTATGTTAGTTATGGTATTTTTGCTCATTGGTTTAGTTTGAACCAGAAGTTTAAATTTTCAGTTTCGTTTGCTACTGAGGTAGAAAAAAACAGACCATTGTTTCCGCAACGGTTTTACGTGTTTGCGTTAAGTTTCCATTTACGGATTCTTGAAATTTCGTCCCGTGGCATGGCTAGTGTTTTAATGGAGGTCTTCGCTCGACAAAAGACTTAAAGAGAGAAACAGGACACCTTTCTCCTGCAGCAAACAACGTACGTGACTTGACGTCACTGTTGTTATCATGGGAAACTTGTATCCTTGTTCATTTAAATGCATGAAAAGTGTAGCTGTCATGACTTGCGTGTGGTTCCCACCGTTTTTTTTTTCTGTTATAAGCAGGTTGTTTAGTTTCTCTGGCTCATTTTCCTCGCTTTTGTCGATAGTATTTTTCTCTTAGCACCGCATTTTCAATACATTTAGCCAGAAAGACGTACTTTTTACTGTGTTCGGGTTTTTTTTAATGTTTTTTTTTTTAACTTTTCTATTGTTGTTTTACGTACAAAATCAAATCTTTGTACTATGGCCTTTTTTTTAAATTTTGCTGTTAAAACAGCTAAAATCTGATTGGTTCTTGGTGAATCTTTTGTTTTGTGTCAGAAACCATTTGTAATTTGCACTTGTGTTACAAGTTTTGCACTCGAATCAGAATTGAGTAACTTTTTCGTGTATATTATTACAGATGATAAATTTTAGTTTATACACACTCAGTGACATTGGTGATTTAAGCAATCTGATTGGTTTGCTACCTCGGACTATTCATTACAACACCTCCTAGCGAGTGAATAATGTGTGAGCTCGGGTTTTTCCCCATTCTTTTTAGAGAAAGATCTTTTAAAACTTGACAAAATCCAAGGGTTGATTCTTTTTCAGGCAAGAAAAGACTTCGAAGGATTCAAAATGGCGTTTTTCATTTACTGTAGTTGAGTTTTGTGGTCGATGGATTGTTTACAACTCCCGTTTATTCGCCTAGAAGAGGCCGTTTCGTAACTCAGCGTTTCCTAACAAGAAAAATTTGCCCCGAAACGAAGTTTATTTATGACAAACAATTTTGAAAACAAATTGTTTGCAGAAATTCTACGTTTCAAGTAAATGGGAGAAAGAATGCTACATGAAGACGAAGACTTTACTTCGAGGAACCGAATCGCCATTTTTGTCAGCACTTCATGCGAAGAACGACACAACAAACCTTTTCAGCTATAAACTTGGCGAGTCAACAGAAAACAACAAAGCTCTTCTTTTCTTCTCAGGTTTCTTCTCAGGTAAGGAAACAATTCAAACTTTTAGCGGTTCCATTTAAGTCATTACGCTGTTGTTTGCGTAGTGATAAGCTTGTGAATTGCCATGTTTGAAGATTCTACAAAGATCTATTTTTAAACTTTCGCATGTCTAGCTGACCTGATCTGACAATCAAATCGTACTTTTTAATGGTTTCCTCTCTGATTTTGCTGAGATCACTTCGTGTGTATATACTAAAACAATTATTCTTTTCAATCTCGGTGAACAGTGGCTTTAGAAATATTTACCTCGCCACTTCGAGGCTCGGTAAATATTTAGCCACTATTCACTTCCATTGCAAAGAATATTCATTTGTTAATTAGTATCACCCAACTAGTGGACTAATGCAAATCCTGCATTTTAATTGGCTACGCTACTAGAGGACTAATAGTAATAGTCCTCGAGTAGCGAAATTCGCCGGTTTTGAAAACCTACCAAAACAATGGCGACCACTTCGCGTTTTGTGGAATGCCACAGTCTTTTAGCTTTCATGGCTGCTCTGTTTCCATCGTAGACAACAACTACATGCGATGAAATAAAAATCGACAAACTGTTGAAAACTTGGCCCAATTATCAATCGCCAACTTGATTTAACAGTAGTTCACTTGAGCTTTCCTTGCAGTTCATAAAAGTATTGTGGGCCACTGCACTATTTTAAAGATGTTTTTTTTCTTCTCTGAACAGTTTTGGTTGAATTTTCACTAACTTCACAGCTGAATGAATGAATGAATTTTCACAAGCTACACTTTTATATCACGTGTTTCAAACACGTGACAGTTATGTAAATTTATGCAAATTTGGCGCAGCTGAGCGTGACGCTTTCTTTCGTTTTATTCCCAAATAAATATATCTTCAACTTGCGTTTGCTAACTTTATTATTACCTTTTCTGTCCGACTAGTTGGGTGATACTAAAACAATTAGACCCTTCGCCCTCAAGGGCCACGGGTCTAATTGTTAAATATCCATAGCCCTTGAAAAATTCAAAAAAGAATGCAGTATTGTTTAGATTATTCTGGTACAAAGTTTTTGTCCACTGAAAGTTGAAAGTACTCATAAAGACAATTTTCTGATGGATTCCATCTTAATTAGATTTAAGAAGAATTATAGGATGCCCAGGGGGCGTGAGCACGATCCGATATACTCGCTTCGTATTTACGCGCGCTTTTCGGGCCAATTTCTCTTTAAGCGTTCCTAGAAAAAGATTGTAATAGGAAAAAAAGGATCGTTGTGCCGTATTTGGATGCAATAATGCTCGCCTTTTCCCTGAGAAATATACAGTGAAGTTCTCTTTTTGCCCAAAAAGCGCGCGTAAATACTGAACGAGTCCCCCCAGGGCATACCATAATACTCCTTAAATCTAATAAATTCAATATGGCCGCCGTATCGGTATAAAGGTTTGTTGGTGTTTATTAGGTACGTTCCTCTTTGATGATCCGGATCAGGATTGGTGCTCCTAAATCACACTGATCATACATGAAAGAAACCCATGGATCCTCTATGGGTAATATGAGGATCGGTTGGCGATCAGAGCCTAAAAATGGCTTTTATGCTCCATGTTCCTTTTGATAGTATTTTTGAGTCGGTTATTGCTGCTGGTGGTGCTGCTCTTAGAAACAGACCACACTTTCTATGGGTTTACCGACGTGATAACCCACGCGGGATGTTGGTCTATTGCTTTTATAGAATAACTTTAAAGCATGTTTCAGTTTTCTATGAGTTTTTCGTCACAATAAACCATAAGTTTTTAACCAATCAGAACGCGCGTACTATCTTAGTTATTTTATAAAAAGTTATAGAGTAGTCACTAGAATTAGAACTATGAAACTATGAAACTGTTCTGAACACTGAAATACAAATATGAACTTCGTTAATGCTACCGATAGGACCGTTTCACGGCAAACAAGCAAATGGATTAGTTAAGGTTTGTAGTTTTTCGACTTTCGTTGTTTTCCGTTCCAGTTGTTCCATTCACGTGTGTTTTATAGATATTTTTAAAATACATTCTCCGTTTTTTGTGTCCCACAATAAAGGTGTTATAAATTTAACTCTAAATGCAATAGTATGTTTGCTTTAATTAGTTTTTCAGATACGAAATTTATCTCGTCGTTCCGAAATTGTTTTTTTCAGTTTTAATGTTCCCACGGATATTATCCCTCGTTTATAAGCCTACCCAAAAACCCTTATGGAGTTATATAAGCCCAGGGTTTTAACATGGGATTTTACGGTATAGAGAGGTATATTTACTCGGGCGAGATCGACTGAATAAGAAAGAATACTGAGAAAGAATGGGACACAAGATACTTGAAAACAATAAGTCATAAACATGCTTCTGATAATAACAGTGTAAGTGAAACTACACCAAAAATAAAGTACAAACAGCTGTGATAAACAATATGAACGGCCGTATTTTTTTCACCTGCGTTGAAGCCGGCCAACGTACTCGTCTAAACCTCTAAACCATTTGTATAGTCCATCTTCGAATTAGTGCACAAAACCTCGTTCTAATATCCTAAAGAGCAGTTCGAACTTGAAAGCCTTCTTCTGAAGAACAAAAAAATGCTCTGAGAGAATTCCTTCAAGGCCAGAAATTGTTTGTAAATTTGCCGACTAGTTTTCCACTACTACACACATGTAGCTCTTCAGGTCCAGGCATTTCGGAGAAAACCAAACAAACTAAGGTTATTTAGCCGCAATAAAAAAGCTTAAGGCTTAAAACAGAGATAAAAGAAAATCATTGAATGGAACACTAATCATTTAATGGTACACTGTATATGTGATCAAATCCTGACAGAAAACATCTGTAGAAACATAAACCACAGGAGCTAATTACTCAATATGCATGGAACAGACCAGCTTTATAACCTCTACATGTGAGACTTAAAGCGGCCAAAAAAAGTTTCGCTCAGTCAAAGTGTATAATACTCCATGCACTGCATAAACTACGCAAAAAGAGAGCAAGAAAAACCTCTTTTGTTCAAGCTGACTCTATGGTCACGTTTCACATTATCGCGAGCTCAACCTCTCTTGAAACGAGCTATTAGTCGTGTTTGGCCTGTCAACACTTAATTAAAATCGGACTAATAAAAAAAAATGGGCTAGAAACTAGCCAATTAAAAACGCAGACGTATCTCGTTGCGACTGCGGGGTTCGAACACGATATTGTACACTAATTCGCAGACGCTCTATATTTTGCCATGTTTTTAGCTACTATTTCGCCGAGTTCCAGCTGTAGTTCTTACTTTTGAAACGAGCGAAATGTCCGCCATTTTCTTTTTCACAACCAAAACAACTCAACCTCGTCCCCAGGTCTCCTCGGTTAACGGTGCCTTAACCAGTAGCGGGCTGCATTTTTGACGTCATTTCCTCGTCAAACACAAACTTCTTCCAAATTTGGTCATCAGTAACCAGTTATGGTGAATTATGCGTGTGCTTTTAGCCAATCAGAATTGGAGAAATATTTTGAATGAATAATATAATTATAAGGTTTAGAGCGTCTGCGACACAGGCAACATATTTTGCATATTTTAGTTTTCGAATTGTTACCTGTAACATTTCAAGGCCATCGCTAAAAATGACCACACGTCAACTATTGCTGACCGTTCCGAAACTACCATCATACATAATGTCAAGAGGGATAATTTTGAAATTTTAGCGTCAGGCAATTTAAACAATCACTGTAAGATAAAAGAAACATTTTATAAACAAGATCTTAAGCTAGCTTTCAATGTTAGCATCATTGGTGAAAAGCTGATGCCTTATTAATTAGCTATTGCCTTTTAAAATTTCACGGATAAGAATGGTTCTGTCAATCTCAATTCTAGACTCCTCTTCAATTTTGCATAATCAGTTTCATCATAATCTGTAACGGCCACTTTTAATCACTTTTGAAAATGGTTTTTCACTAGCATGCGAAACGACAAGTTTATCTAAAACTGCGAAAGGTCACAAACCACTATGGGAACGGGATAGGCCATTTCGGTGCGGCGATGAAGGCGAAACTCACAGGTGCGGAAAGAGGTGTACGAAAGATCGACAGGACTCGGAAGAGATTGAAAAGAGAAACTGACTTTAAAAAAAAGCTGTTTGTCTTTCCCAGTTGGATTTTATGGTCAATAGGTTTGTGTAAACTAGTAAGCCAAGAATTTATTTATTAGCATCTGGGAGCCAGATTTCAGTACCTCCAGTATTATGCAGGCTAGTCTCGGATAATGAATGTAAGTAAAATCATCCTCTTCTTTCTGAAAAATGGAGAGCATTTTATCGCATGCATCCAGCCTTTCCTCATCGAAAAACGAGGAGAAATCTTTTTCCAAGTCAGACTGCCTGTTTGAGGAAAGGGTATCCTCTACTTTTCTTTGGTCTTGTTTTACACGCCTTTCACTGATAGAGGCCAACCTAAAAACACAAAACGTGAAATTATTTTCGTTCATCAATGTTTCCATTTCCATATGATTCTTATCTATTTTGATGTCAACAGTGCTAGGCAAACAAAAAGGGACCCCAATAGGCCATTTTCTAGCTAGTTGCCCTAATCCTCTGTTTTAAAGTCAAACAAAGCCATTGATAATGATATTTTTTTTTACTCGCATGCAAATTTAACCACAACGAATACACCTTTTGCTGTTCATTACGAAAAATACGCATTCATTCGCGTGAAACGACGACCAATAGCGCGGAGATACATTCATTAGCGTGAAAATACGAACATTTGCGCATAAATCAGATTCAATTACAATTTTTGCATTTTAATCAACATTCATTAACACATTTGGGCATTTATATGCGTCATTCGGCATACAAAAAAGAAAAATATACTTTCATTAACGCCAACATCCAAGTCATTAACACCATCTTGAAAGTCAATAAGAACAATAGACAAACATTAAAGTTCAAACACTTTTCATAAACATTTTTATGGCACTGTTTGCAATTCAATAGCATTCCTGGACAATCTTAGGATAGTTAAGACAAACATTAATGCACTTAAACAATAAATTGAGCGTTCTTTACATAATATACAAAAATCGATTTTCAATAAACAATACCAATTCCAAACAAAATTGGCCAGAATTTTCATGCTACCTGGTTTAAAGATTATTGGTCGCCATTTCACGCAAACGAATGAGTATTTTATCTTAATGAACAGAGAAAGGTGTAAAGTAAAATCAAACTTGTTTTGCGACTGTTTTTTTTTTCAATATTTCACGCATTATATTGCATCTTTTTCTTAAAACTGGTTAATTTACAATCAATCATGTCAATTGTTTGCAAAGTGTCCCAGGGTGGTCTTGTATGGTGTTGCCGTTCAGCAGAATGTTTTTGTTGTAATTATAACACAATATTTTCTTGAGTATCTCGAGTGTTGTTACAATAAACTGTAATAACAAAACAACAAAGAACAAAGCGACTTGAGTTTTCCCGGATATTTTTGCAAAACTGGTACCACGAGACAAAGCCTTACAGCAAAGCTGCTTAAAACACAACTTCACCAAGGTATCCCATTTGTGGTCACCTAAAATTTGTATTAATAAATGGCCATAAATCTGATTATCTTTTAATCACTGGTAGATTACCTCAGGGATCCTTTCTTGGACCCCTGTTGTTTTTGCTATATGTTAATGATTTACCTAACACCTTGAAATTTCTTAGCTTTCACTTATTTGCTGATGACATATATTTTCCAAATTAATATAGTATATTAATGTTGTTATACTTATTATGCTTTACTATTCACTAATTTACCCCTTTCTTACTTATGGTATATTCAAGTTTGGGGTCTCACATACCCAACCAACCTTAAACCAGTAACTACTTTGCAAAAACTAGTCGTCAGAATAATGACCTTTTCCGACGCCGGATCTTATTCAGAGCAATTATATTGCTTAAGTCTCTCAGACTCCTAAAATTTTCTGATATAATTCATCTTGAAATTCTCTCGTTTGTTTATCAGTGGTACCTTTAACTAAGCCCTTCTTGTTTTGTTAATTATTTTAATCCAGTACCTTCTATTCATTTACATAATACACTTCAATCACAGAATGATAATCTGTTTGTTAAATCGGTTCATACTACTCAATACGGCATTCGTTTTCTCAGTTACACTGATACCAACCTTTGGAATTCTTTATCTATTGATGTTAAGAAAATCAAGCCGTTTTCCTATTTTTTGTCAAAATATCAAGAATTCTATGATTCATGGTTATAATACCGTTATTGATTCCTAAAGTTTTACGATTATATTTACCTTTAATTGCTATTCAATAAATGACGCAATACTTTTCATCTAAAAAATGCTATTCTGTCTCTATTTTCCTTCTAGTCATATTCTTGTTTTGGGTTACCTACTCAGTTAGTTCTATGAACGTTTTAGGTGTCCCAAACTCAGGACAATAAACCACAATTGAAATTTATTTTCCTTCACCACCTTTTTATCAATCAATATTCTGTGTGAGTTTAAATAAAAATTTACTTTACTTGACTTGACTACAACCCAGTTTCTCCCAGCCTTAACAAGGTCATTACCAAACACCTTTCAATACTTCAATCCTCAAACCGTTGAGGAGAAAAGCTTCCCGGTGTAAAACTCATGCATCCCACTTGAACTTATAAACACTGAGTAAAAGAGAACCCGTAAGTGAAGTTCGCGAACAATTGTATAAAGAAAAGGCAAATATTATGCAGCCACATCGTCACATAAACAGAGGGGACAACCGTTAAATTTATTACTATTATTATTATTATTATTAGTATTATCATCAACGAAATGCTTTAGCTCTGGTGAATGTTGTACCGACATTACACCAAGGGAGCGAGCCATAGCCAATGGCCAAAGATCCCTTGGGTTAATTGTCCTCCTTCAACTTTCCAATACCTTCCTTAAAGATCCTTGTTGTTCCCAACAAAGCTGTTTTCTGCAGCAAACCCATATTAATTGTAATTCCAAGCTTGTCAAGCTATGTATCCAGTCTTTTGCTCACTGCACCGAGAGCACCAAGCACTACCGGTATCACTACAACACGTCTAATAACCCATAATTTTCTACTCTCCCTCGTCAGTCAGTGCTGTGTCTTGGTATTTCTCAATCTTTTTACTCCCCATTACATCCACGAAACATTATTATTATTATTATTACTATCATTACTCCCCTAGTTTTTGGAACCAACGGTGGGATGGAAGCCGACTGCAACTGCTTTCTCAAACGCCTAGCCGAGAAGCTCTCAGAAAAGAATGAGGAACCTTTAGTTATTACATTATTATTACTTGGATTAGAACATTGCTTTCTTTTGAGATTTTAAGGTCGGTACACACATGCCTAAGAGGTTCTAGGACACCTTCCACAAAATTCCACAAGGGATCTCATTGATGACTGCCGCTTAAAAGCTACCCAAGCGTGTGTGATAATGGCATGAGCTCGTTAATTTAGTTTAGTTGAAATGAATCGTTTTTAAATTGAAATTTTTTTCGAATAATTATATACATATATATATATATATAAAAATTCGTTTTTTGAGTAGAAAGTATTTCGTAGAGCGCTCGACTCAATTGATTGAGGAGCATCAGCTATAACTTCACAGAAGTTCAGGTTTCACGAGTAATAAACGATGATTACTCGTGAAACCTGAACTTCTGTGAAGTTTATATATATATATATATATATATATATATATATATATAATCTAGTTTGTCTGGTGCCAACTTGAGGTTCGACGTGGCATTTTATTACTATTTAGTTTCGTACCGCACTACATTTACGGCACTCCTCAGATAAATCTGCCGACAAAAAGTTCGTTACAACATACGTTACGACTACAAACGCGCGCGCACAATTTGAATCAAAAAACTATTGCGTGCCTACGGGAGTTCTAAAGCTGCTAAGAAGGAATTTGCGTGCGTGCCTGCAGGAAGTTACAAGTTCATTACGCTTGTTCAAGCTCGCCAGGTCAGCTCTGCAAATAATAACATATTTTTCCCACAGGCACAATTTGCAGCGATTTGAGAGGCATCTTTAAGAATTTTACTCTGACTCGGCTAACACCGGCACCAATACTATTCTTTTTATTCGGTGCTTCTCTGATTGGTTCTCTTCCAACTCCTTCTTTTGATAAAATTCAGGTTTAATTTCAGTTGCCTTGAGTAGCGACATAACCTTCCTTGTCCGTGCAGTTCGCTTTCCTTCTCTACATGAGGAGAATATAGACTGCGTGACCGGCTTACGGAATGTTTTTGTGTGAGGCAAGGAGCTGGAAGTACTGTTTTATACAAGCCCGCTTTCCGTTTCTCTCAGTTTTACCTTTGTAAAGCTGTTTTTATATACATAGTTCGTAGTCCGCGTTTTATACCTAGTCCGTGTTTTATACTCAGTCCGTAGTCCGCATTTTATAACTAGTCCGTGTTTTATACCCAGTCCGCAGTCCGTGGTCCGCAGTCCGCAGTCCATGTTTTATACTGACCGATAATGATATGATTGTCGTTACTAAAAAAGCCAATTTTATACTCTGTAAAACCTACGCAGACATGATGATATAATGATCTCTAATAGAAGCATATTTAGAAAATTATTCAGTTTTTATACTCTCATTTTCTCTTATAAACCTACACGAGACCATCAAAATGTGGTTATCTCTACTAAAAATCTACGTAAAAACATCAGTGAAATACAGGTTTTGCGACATTTGTGTTTCTGGAATTCTGGAGAAAAAGAAGAACTTAAAATCTGGTGTCCTTAGCGCCCAAACTAAGTCTTTATCTTAAAAGTTCTGGCAATGTTCAAAGTGTTTGAGATGACCGATTTCTGCATCCGCCCAAGTACGCCCCGTGCTCTCGCTCCTAGTAGCGTCCTCACCGACTTATCTAGGTGTTTAGAGTAACCACCCAGAACGTCAATTATCACGCTGAACTGTTCAACCCTGTAACAATTGCATCTCTGCTTCAGGTCCCACATCATGGGCCCATACTTGAGTGTCTTTTCCTCGTCTTCCTTGGCTCTACTGTCAATCCATGAGCAGCTCATTTTTAGTGTCGTAGCTGACAACTAGCGCGTAGATCCGATTTGCTCTAACTTTGTTGTGCTCTGCATAGATGGGAATATCTCAACACGCCTCACTTGTGGTGTTCTGGTCGGCTGGTTTTGGCATCACCGGAACCTCTTCTATCAACCTATGCTCTCACAGGAGCTCAAAAAACAGGATATTCAAAGCTGCATTATGCCTGAAGAGGTACTTGGTTTGTGCCAGGGAGGAACAGCCAGCCAGTACATGAGCAATGCTCTCAGCTACCTTCCCACATAACCTGCATAGGACTTCGCCTTCGGTGGAGGTTTGCATCTTCTCCTTTGCGTAGAGCTTCGTAGGTAACAACTGCTCATACAGTTCATACAAGCCTGCGATGGTGTATATAGGGCATGTAGCCCAACCTTTGAGCTATGCAAAGCCGGTTACGCTTAGGCTCTCATCTTCTCATCTGATACGGAATAACTTTCCTTGCCACTTTTTGTCTTTAGAGATCTCCAAGAACTGCATCTCTTGAGATTTAAAAACATAAAAATTTCTGGAGGCACCTTTTATCAAATCCAGTCAGATATATATATATATATATCTGACTGGATTTGATAAAAGGTGACTCCAGAAATTTTTATTTACAGTCTCATTTGAGGCTTGTTCAGTACTTGACCATTCTTTGCTTTTTGTTTTTTTAATGATATTTTCAGTAGAAAACTCCCCTTACAAGCTGCATTAGATAAAAAAAAACATGTGTTTAGTAAGCTGTTTACATCTTTCCCACCCCCCCCCCCCCCCCCCCGAAGCTCTCCCCTACCTATCATTTCCCATAATTCTCCCCTTGTCACATTTGAAATCATTGCGCGCGGTAGAAGTTGTTTTCCGTGGTCGGTTAATTTTCTAGTTTTCTTTTTGGCCTCCTGCAGCAAAGTTTTCCGGAAGGCATCATTAAGCCTTATGAAGGAACAAGTCTCACGATTGGCAAAGTCTGCTGTCGTCCAATATGTTACCGTATTTCGTCTCATTTTGGTTAAACGGGTGAAACACTGATCTCGGGCTTGAGACGGAAAGGCATCATATTGCGAGCTTTGATGTGGGCGGTGACGAGTCTCTGGCCTCAAAAAGTAGATTTTAGGAGTCAAAACTATTCGGCGAGAGTAAAATTGATGGTGATTTTTGACCAGGCCAGAGACTTAGTAAAAAATTGTTTTGAAGGCCGGCGTCCATGTGTGCTTTTCAAAACGGCTCGTCTACATCCGGGATCTTGACAAAATTGACTGTGTCAGCAAAGTTTACATGTGATGATTTATGTAGAGAAAGCGAGAGTTATTGAGAGAGAGCAATTTGATGATATTTCGCCCGTATTAAGTGTGGAAACATTGTGTCTGGTTCGTTGTGGATAGTTTTATCAGTGCCGCGAACGTGGTTAATTGTGTGATTTCCTGAAGTTGTTGACAGACAGATTTCAGGTATGTGGTGGCGCTCGTGTTATACGAATATTGTGTGCAAGCATGAAAACACTTTGTAAGTGTTAGGTTGAAGTGATTTTGTCTTAGACAACCGATTTTGGGGTCAAGAAAGGTGGATTCTAGGTCTGTTTTAGTCGGGCATCTTGCTATGAGCCTCATAGTTTAAGAGACTGAAAGGTCATTATTTCTGTGCTTTTAAATGTTGTTCATTTCGTTACAAATCTGTCGCTTTTGCCAAGAGCAACTTTTTGTGTGTTGCCAGCGATTAATTTGTCCGTTTTAAGCCCTCACTAGCGACTTTCAACTGGTTTTTATTGACCTCAAGGGTCAGATTGTTAAAACGCACTTGAAATTTCTGGAGGCACCTTTTATCAAATCCAGTCAGATATATATATATATATATATATATATATATATATATATATATGGTCATCAGAGTTGAGTGATTTTACTTTACGGATTATATATATATATATATATATATACAGCCGTTTTCAAAAACGTTTTCATATGGAGAGATATATAGATATAGATATATACTTTTGTTTTCTTGCACGTGCGCACG
>JBBMOI010000015.1:11790000-11832500 GCA_038088405.1 Porites divaricata | reverse complement strand
TTCTTTACTGTACCATTATTATTATTACTATCATTTTATTATTTTACTAGCTATCTTTTCACCTGGATTTGTATCCATCCATCTTTATTTGTGCCTTTTTTAGCTCTTCCCTCAATTTAGAGAAACTGCAAGGGCAAATTATATATTTTAAACAGATTTTATGTAAAATACTTTTCTCAAAAATGATAATGATAATGACAATGATAGCGATAATGATGATTCACCTGTATTTTTGATCACCAAGAATAATTACTCATATGGAACCTTAATGTCGCAGCATTTAATTCACAGTTTTGAGCGTCAGATTTCGTGTGTAGTCTCAAGTGACTGTTAATGACTTTTGTTGTAAACAAACTCCAAAAGTTCGGACACCTGTTCTTGCCGTCGTACTGTACCTGTACAAACCACGAGTCGCTACCCTCTGAGCTTTGAGTATATTTTATTAGGTTTGTTAGCTAACACAGGCGTTATTTTTCTTTCCGATTCGTTTTTTTCGAAAACATCGGTGAGCGAGCGCTGAGCACGGCGAGAAAGGAAAAAAATACCATCTTGCGCTGGCGGTCAACAATCCCTCGCGGATTCGACGCGCGCTCGACGGACTTTGAAGAGAAAATAGAGGGTCTGTTAACAGGCCATAGGTTTGTAACACGTTCGCATGAAGGCAGTTTGATAGGTCAAGCTCATATTCGATTTTAAATCTTCTACTACTAACAAAGTGCGCTATCAACTGTAAAATTTAACTGTACTTAAGGTCACAAATCACTCTTCTGCGCCCTGTGCTTATAAGATCCGCAACAAGAGGGGGCCTTTCTTTTGCATCATATCGTAAGATCCAAATCCCTGAAAGACCTTTTGTGAGACCGAAAAGACGAAGGCCAATAACGTTATCTATGAACAAGGAGTAGTGTAGGCCCTAGTACTTTTTATGCCGTCTAATATTTTTACGTTTTTACAAGATAGCAGCAATCGAAGCGTCAGCGTTTGGACGCTATTATATGGTGGTCAACTAATGAACAAACAAACAAGGATGTTTTACTCTCAGGATGTACAAAAGGATATAAACTTACGCTTCTCCGTGCTGCTTCTCTATTTCCAGTATTTCTTTTTCCCTCTTTGTTTTGTCTTTTTCTCTTTCTACGATTTCTTCCTCAGCCTCTTGTAGTTCACGTTCCATTTTCCGAAACCTTAAAATAGTTAACGTAAAATATTATTCACAGAAATCATAAAAAAATGTTATTTGGTAATCACAAGAGGTTTTTCCAAGAATACGAATTTTCAAGAAAAAAAACTGAAAATATATGGAACGTTTCCTGTTCCCGATCGATAATTCCGTGGAATCATTTCGCAGAGGCAGAATTCCAAGTGGATAGGGTACACAAGGGACGTCTCTTCCTTGGGACTGCTCAAACACTTATGAGGTCACTATCCATTAAATGATCCAAAGACTTATGACTACCCTAAGTTCGTGAACTCGGCTCCGTTAGAGGAAGAAGCATAGCCTGCAAAAACAGCCGTTTCTCCTCGCACTTCGCCGCTGTAACTTTTCGCGAGGAGCTAGGAACGTCTGCGACTCAGCGACGGAAATTCCATACTGATAACGTAAATCAATCTCTTTACACAAGAAAAAAATGAGCTAAGGGGTCGAATCCCCCAAGCACGACCCTCTTCCCGTAAAAAATATTTTCAATCTATTTTTGGTTCTCTGTCATACTGCGTGGTTATTTTAAGGACGCCACCTTATTGGTCGGTAATTTAAACGTGGTGGCTAATTCATTTCACTGCCGATAATGCACAACAAGTGATATGACGTGCAAACTTACTATTACTTTCTTGGACGAGTCAAAAGATTTAAACGAGGAAAAATCTGGCCAGAGTAGCTTCCGACGAGCAAAACGGACTTGGCTATCGGGAATTTGCAGGAGAAAGCGGTTAATTGCGTAATGTGGTCTTTGGCTACATGAGAATATAAACAACTAACAACCTGTTGTAAACGAAAACTGGAATAAGAGAAAACGTATCTTGCATATTTGCATAATAAACAACTGAAGCCAGTCGCTTAATAAATGTTTCGTACCGAAATGATCGATTAAGCGTCGTTACTCGAATAAGCGTCGCAGCGCTAATTTGGGTATTTTCGAATTAACACCCCATTTTTTCAAGCACTCTATATAAAGAGACATCGAAACCATATCGCTTGAGAAATAAGACATATAATACAGCTACTATCAACATTCTTATGTTATCCTTGGCTGTCTTGTTTATTGGGTTGTGGTTGAGAAATGCGCCGCTCGACAAAAACAAATCGGAAATCGTCGTTTTCAAAAATAAGCTACTCTTAGTAAGCCTTCTTCACCTTGTGGACTATGCGAAAAGTTTTTTTTTTTTTTTCTGGTTTCATGTTTATGCCATCATTTTACGCACATTTGTAAGATTTGAACCAATTTATCTGGCCGTCGATGAAACCTGGAACATGGAACATTCCGGAACATGCCGGAACATTCCGGAACATCCCGGAACATGAAAAAATAAATAATAAAATTCATAAAAAATAAAGAAAAAAAATTAAAAAAAATGAATTTTTTTTTTTAATTAATAATAACATTAAATAACAACAACAACAACAACAAAAAAATAAAATAAAAAATAAAGAAAAAGAAACTGGTATCATCTCCGAGGATGAGAAAACAATATTTTGTCGCAATTAATTTGTTGGGCGTTCGAGGGTCCATGCAAATGACAGTAATGAGTGAAGGCTAACCTGAGACCAGGCTTTTTTTTATTTATTCTTTTTTTTTTTTTGTTTGCTTCTTTGCTTCTTTGTCTCAGGTTAAGTGAAGACTTGCTTCTAAATTCAAACTATATTAAAATGGGTTGCGAGAAGGGTAGTCTCCTTCGCAGCCGTTTTTAGGCTCGTCACGCAACGCTCCTCCCCACAAAGGAGCCAAGTCAAGCCAAGTCGGTAAGTAACTCATTTCAAGCCAACATATAGTCTCCTTATATATATAACCGACATTTGATTACTTGAGGTGCTTTGCTTTCTTGAGGTTGACATGAATTACTTACAGACTAGACTCTCTCAACTTAAGAAGAGCTTAGGAGCTCCTGTCTTTGGATTTTAGTGGACAATACTCACATTGTTAATGATATATGAAATGAATCCTATGGAGGGGTGACGAATGGTCTTTGCAAGCATTCGCGAGCATGCTGAGCACTGCGATTTGTTTTGCGAGCACGCCGAGCACTGCGATTTTTTTGCGAGCACGAGCAGAAATAAAAAAAAAATTGCTTTGCGAGCTTGCGAGCAACGCAAAAATTTGGGGAGCACGAGCAAACGAGCACTCGTTTAAATTTTGCGAGCAAATCGAGCAAAGGTAACATTTTGCGAGCAGTTAAAAATTTTAATGGACCATTCATCACCCCTATATGTGAACTGCTGAAATGAAATGAAATGAAATGATCGTCGCAGTTAACGCAATTTATGCAATTGCGTAGAGAAGTTCGTAGTAGTTTCTATACTGTTTACAGTCAGCCTAATATTTCAGACGTCTCCTCTAGTCGCAAGTAATTTTTGGTTTCCCTTGGGAATCTACTCCTTACATTACACTTAAATTATGGAGACGGCTGAAATTCAAGTGAAACGCTGTTCCCACCTATATTCCGAGCCCATGCCTAGTTTATCGAAGACACTTGAAGGTTTGCCACATGTTATTTTTGTAAACACTATTTTCAGCTAAATTCACTGAATATTACAGTATCCGTTTGTTACATGTCCGGGTCAAAGGTGAATAGAAAGGAAAGGCGAGCCGTGCGTCTTTGTTTGTTTGTTTTTGTGTTCCACCTTGCTAAATATATCTACTTCGGAGCGTTTGGTTCCGTCGTGAAGTCTTGTCGCCGAGAATAGCTACGCATTACTGTTTCCAAAATGAAATCTTGTTCACTAAAATCCAGGGAACGTCACAAAATTCAAAGAAACAAACACGTTAGCAAAGCATTCGAATTAGCAGATAAATATAAATACGCTGCAAAAGTATCTCTCAAATAACTTCGCTCTCACCAGTTTTGTCGTCAGAGGATACCCAAATCACTTTGACAGCGTCGATCGCCAGTCCTCAGCTTGCGACTCGGGAGACAGCTAAAATTCAGGCTAACTGATAACAGTTAGAAACTACCACTGCGCTGCCACTGCCACTACAACTATTTACCGCGAATGTGAATCTTATCCACTTAAGTCCAAAGCGACGAGCCCCTAAGCTCTTCTTATTTTAATATAGTTTGAATTCTCAACCGCCAAACAAATTAATTGCGACAAAATATTGTTTTCTCATACTCGGAGATGATACCAGTTTCTCTTTCTTTATTTCTATATTTTTCGTTGTTTTTGTTGTTGTTATTTTATGTTATTATTTATTTTACAAAACTTTTATTATTATTATTGTTATTTTATTTATTTATTTTTTCTTGAAAATTATTTTATTTTTTCATGTTCCGGGATGTTCCGGTATGTTCTGGAATGTTCCGGCATGTTCCGGAATGTTCCATGTTCCTGGTTTTATGGACGGCCAATTTATCTGACCTAGTAAATTAGTAAAGAACTTAAAAAGTCTTTAGACATTTTCTGACCGCGACTAGAAAAAAAAAAACGTTCTGTTTGTAAAAAGAAAGCTTTGAGCGATGTTCTAGCCTGGAATTTACCTTGAAAAATAGAAAACACGGCGAAGGTGGCTTAAACCTTAAGGCTTAGATCTGGAAGGTTTCATTCGTGACTCAGGAGATTCAGAGACACTTCACTCTAAATTAACACACGTCTTCGTAAATAAAAAAAATGTAGTCCATTTAAATGTTTCGTTGAATTATATTTCTTGTCTCGATTGGCAAGATGTCGATCTCTTTCTTATCACTTTGCTAGTTGTTATTTTCAGTCGTCCGTGAACATCGCATGAAGGAGTACTTAAAATGCCGCGTGTATCAAATGATCATGGTGTTTTTATAAATTCGAAGAAAAATACAAAACGAAAATGATTCTGATACCTCTTCCTCATTACTAGCGTTCATTCAAATACCCTACAGCTCGCATTGTAAGTTTTGCGCTTGGCAAAATTTAGAATTGGCTCAGGTCGGACGGATGATTTTGTAAATTGAATTAAAAATATATTTTTTTCCGAATGTTTTTGCTCAAAGCTCATTTTTACCCTGCGTACTACATAATGGTTGAGGTCACACTAGAGAAAGTTTACTATAGTAAACTCAATTTTACCATAGTAAACGGCACCGTAAGTGCGACCGGCATTTTTCAGTTTACTATGATAAACTTTACCCTGGTTAATTTCCATGACTTCCGCGGAAAGAACAAAGATGACCCATCACCGATAACCATCTGGTTACCAAAAAAAAGGTGGGTATATCTCTAGTCTATCTAAACTTTGTTTGTTTTGTTGACAGTTTGTCATGATTTTTAAGGAAAGTAGTTTCAAAAAGGGTCACATAACAGAATAGCTTTAGAACATCAGTGATTGTCTTTACTCTCGTTCAATCAGCTGGCAAATATAGTCAAATGTATCTCTGGTCACCCTGAAATGCTTTTTCCACAGTGCTTCAAGGTTTCTGTTTCTGTACATTTTTTTTTTCAAACCATTCCTGGGGTCGAAGGTAAATCCAATCTTGCCTTCGCAATGCCGCTCTTTCTCTAAGAGTACGTCTTCGATGGGTAATCAATGAACCTGTAACTAAAACATCTTCACTAACTTCACTAACTTTGTATTCGAAACCAAGGTAGGTAATAAGGGAGCGCATTCTTCTTGCTCGTCTGGGCAACAGAATTAAAAGCAAAATGCTCACAAAAATACTCTCTCAAATTGAACCATCTTTGTACACTTGTGAGGGTCACGCTTAGGAAGTTACAGTTCAGTAGTTTCAATTTAGTCAGCTCTCATAGCATGTCATCATTTGTTTTACTTTTCACTCTCACGTTACCGATCACCCGAGAAAAAACGCCTGGAAAGTTTCAAATGCCTTTTTAAGTGGACCTGTCAGGTTTACTACCGTAAAGATGTTACGAGACTTACCATAGTAAAGCCCTTTTTACTATTATGTAAAGTCTCTAGTGTGACCTCAACCAATAGCAGATTGACCTGACTGATCAGTCCAGTCTAATGGTGAATTCTCTATATAAAAACGTTTCATACTGTTATTATTTTTATAATTTGTTGTGCAAGGGAAGCGCGTGCTTCGATCGTCCCGAATATTGAATGAGTGCAATTCGTCTTGTAGGATTATTCTGTAAAAAAAAAACTGCAGAATTATAATTAAAATAGGGAAAAAAATAACATAAATTCTGTCTGAGGTCTGAAAACAAACAACTCCTGATAGTTCTGTTTACCTCAGAGACGGTGTAAAAAGGCTGGCTTACGTGCTACCAAACTTGTAGCGAGCCACACACACACAATATCCAGCCTGATTTTTTATTTTGGCCTGTCCTTTAGACAGAGAGATAACACCGATAAATTAGAACGAGTAAATTGGCTGCCACCGGGGACTATCGAGTCTTTAAGGACTTAATAGCATGAAATTATAAAATAAAGGTGGTTATGAGTGGACAAAAAGGTGATTTTGCTTGGGAAAATTTGTTTTATACGCCTAATCTACTGTGGCCAAATAAAAGACTATTAACTCGATGTAACATTTTAAATGTTGCTTCATTCTTGTACCGTTTGCAAATAATTTTTTCTCTTTAGCCACCCAGCCTTAAACGTCCTTAACGTCCTTATGGATCTACCCAGTTTGATTTAAACTACAAATTTATTAACGAGAGCTACGCTTTTAGCCCTGCCTAAGTCTATATAATTTAGTTACTCTTGCTATTGTAACTCCAGAACTGTCTAATTCAGTGTCCAATCCGATTACCAGGAGCTTGCAATTGGACAGATGAAGTCGGATAATCAAGTAGCAAATTCCACTAGCCAATGAAACTTAACTACAAAGGATACGAAAACGAATCAAAATTAATAAAAATAGTGACCAGGTAAGCTGTCCAGCTTCAACTATAAAAGAAACATAGGCACGTTTTACGTGCATGAGCTATTTTGAATGCTTCAGTGTAACAGTATCGGCAATCTACCGTCTTAATCCTAAATTAAGGCTATGTTTTGTGCGAAATTGGGTATTGCTGTACATAATGAAAACGAGAACTGCAGCGCATAGATGATTGGATCGGATGAATTCACTTTTCTTTGCCTTCCTTGCTAAAGTACTATAAATATCAACTCACCAAACGTTGCTTCAAATTGTTTAACAAAAAATGTTTCATTTCGTGTCTAAATATCGTTTTTGGTAAAAAAAAAATAGAACTAAGATAAAAATAACAACAGCTTAGTGAGAAACTTCAAATACTTCAAAATCGTGGTAACAGAGTTATCACTGAGTCCAGAAGGGCTAAAGAAATTGTTAATTTAATATCACAGTAATTGTTAGGGAGTTATTATCACTCCAAAAATGTTAGGTACAGGATAACCCCTTTTATGAGGTTACTTTAACCTCTACAGTAATTTAACTCCAAATTTGGGGTCATTTTTACTCCTGAAAAAAAGTTATTTTAACCCCCAGTCTGGAGTTAAAATAGCTCAGAAATGGGGTTATTTTTACTCCCTACATGGGTTGTTTTTACTCTCTTTAGAGTTACTTTAACTCTGAAAGTGGAGTAAAATTTTAGGGATAGGGTAACTCCTTTTTTGAGTTTATTTTAACTCCTAAATATCTTGGGTGACTTTTACTCCTGACAAAGAGTTATTTAAACTACTTTTGGGAGTTAAAATAAGTCCCCAAAAAAATAACTCCACTGTAAGAAGTTAAATTAACCCCACTAGAGGAGTTATTACATAACTCCTTGACAATGACTTTGTGCCGTAATTATCTCGTCCCAGCTTACCTCTGTAATTTGTTTATCCCAACAACACCGAGTTATAATTTTCGCAACGCCAAGAAAAAATTAACGCTCCCAAAACCAAGAACTGATTACCAAAAGCGTAACTTTAGTTACAGAGGCGCTCTTCTATAGAAAAATCTTCCTGAGAAAATACGTACATCAAATTCCCTATTAAGTCTCTTTAAGAGAAGTTCCCATTGATGGTTTTCTGATCAGTACTCCCACACGGCAAATATGTAAAATAGTTTTGAGAACTTGTCATTAGTTTTCTTTCTTCAACTGATCTTTTTTAACCGTGTTCAAATAAAGTTATCATTCGTTCAAATTCTAATCACCGTACAAAATAGTTTAATAAAAACTCTTTCAGTTTGTGATTAAAAAATATAAAATCTTTTTTTGACATCAGTTTCACTCTGAAGTGAGACCCTGTCGTTAATTATTTACTTAATAATGTCTTGTTTCTGCCCCAATCCGTTCTTAGCCTACTGACTTTGGGCATGCATGTTATGATTTCGGATATTATAGCCGCGCTGTTGGACAATTAAGAACGGCTGAACACACTGTCATGTTCGTCGATCGTTCCCTTCAATACAACGTGCACAAGACATCGATGGCTGAAACGCCTCGACGCGTGCAGCGGGAGCCACCTACACAAGACCAGGGCCTCAGCTGATTTCACCTTTGTCTTTGAGATTTTGAAAAGACTGCAATCGTTTAATCTGCTTTTTGAGACCTGGCTGATCTCCCCAGACAACACCTTCAGTATGCCGGCCATGCTCTAATCAAGGTGTGATAAATTTGTTTAACGGGTAAAAGGCGATGCCCTAGGTTTTGTAAGAGGCTATTGATATACATCTTCCATTACAATTTCTCATCCAGTACTACCCCTAGATACTTAATAGATGAATCTCGATTTATTCCCCCGTCATCAGTAAAAACTGGTAAAAAATACTAAATTGCGATGCATTTATACTGACATTAATTTGCTTTCTGACAGTATCAATTTAGTCTTCTTTACATTACAGCTGTAACTGTTAACTGAATTTGTCATGTTCAAGGGTATAATTAAGTTCTTGGGGTCTTGATGCAGCAACCACAAGAATAGCAGCGGCGGATCCATGGGATGGCCCCCTGCCCCTCACTTTTGGACCAAACTGAGGCCCGAAGTGCCAAAAGACGTTTTTTAAGACCGCCTCCACCCCCTTTTCTTAGGGTCTGGATGACCACCCCCCCCCCCCCCCCCCCCTTACCTGAAGGTCTGGATCCGCCACTGAATAGCGTCATCTGCATAGAATATTAATCCACACTTCATTACGGCAGTTGACAAGCTGATAATGTACAGACCAGGGGCCTAGGTCACTCCCTTGTGGCACAGCCGAGTCTACAGGGTAAGTCTCTGATACTTCGCCATATATATACACGCATTGCCGTCTGTCTGAGGGAGACGATTTAAATCATCTCAGACTAGCTGACCTTCTTATGTTCCTATTATTATAGTTTATAGAGAAAGATCTGGAGAGGACTAGCTATAGGCATAAAAGAGAACGCTGCAAAATCTTTATCTTCCTTGGAACTAAGCATAGTGAGTGGTTATATTGTCCACTGACTACTAACTAGGGGTCTTGCGAACATGTTTGTTTCCAACTGCGAAGTACATCACAGCTTCCAAGCACAAAGTTTTAGAAAAAAAAATTGCGTGTGCCTTGGACTTAAAGAGGGGTGAATAGCTACCTCTATTGCAAATTAGCTCGAAGTCTTAAAGGAAATGGTTGCTGAACACCGTAACTTGGCGAAAACCTGTAAAACTGTTTGGAGAAAAAAAAAAACAACAAAACAAAACGAAGAAGCACTGTTCTTTGAAAAAGACTGTAATGGAACGAAACCAACTTGCTGGTAAAAGATCACGAGGTCACTAAGGCAGAAAAACTGAGACGAAAAGGTTGCAAGAAGCTTAAACTAAGATTTTGGCAGAGGGTGATTAGTACAAATTCGTGTACCGAGCTCTCTTAGTAGGATTAATACGACCATTCACATAAGAAATAATCGGGTGACGCCAAGAAACAGGAAGGTAAGCTCAGTTAAATGTTATGGGTAGCTAATTCTTCGATCTTAAATTGTGAAAACAGTCAAGAATGGATAACAACACAAAAATAAGGAGAGCAACAATACGCGGCAAAGCCACAACAGTCAACACCTATTATTATAGGTTGCTTTTGAATTCTTGAAAGACTACTAAGCCAGCGAGATTTAAAGATGATAAAAAAAAAACTGCTCTAGATTCAGGTGCCTTATGACATTTTTTTAAAACCCATTTGTATTTGTATTTGTATTTATTTATTTGCCACACGATTACAATAATTACAAAAAAGTACCAAAGAAAATGTAGGAAGAAATGGCGAGGAGGCCTAAAGGAAACTATAAAGCTTATGTTAATTAGGCCCCCTCAATTACAATTTTTCGAAGATGGCACCAAAATTTCGGCGACGGATACAAAATAATATCAGGTGGAAAATTAAACTAATCAATATTACGGAAGTTTACAAATAATGTTCAATATTAAAAGGCTTTTTCGTAAGATTTCTGTTGGAGTATACTAATAATTATTACAAATAAATGCCTCAAGTGCTCTTTTAAAGGAAAAAGGTGATGAAGCGTTGATGATATTGGTGTTTAAGGTGTTGTAAAATTTAGGTCCTTGATAAAAAACGGGAAATTGTTTGGTTCGAGTACAACAGAAAGGCAGACGAAATTTACACGAGTTTCTTGTATTATACGAATGAATTTGACTTATTAAGGTGAATTTACAATGAAATCTTAAAGGTAGAGTATGGTTTTGATAGGAGTACATGAATAAGCCTAGTTGCATTCAGTATATATCACGAAATTTTAAGATACCAAGATTTTGAAAGACTGGATCAGTATGTGCATCGAAAGTGGTTTTAGCTAATAAGGTTAGTTCTGTAGCTAGAGGCCCAAACTAAGTTGCAGCAAAAAAAGTATGGATAGACTAGAGAAAATATAGTGTTCGTAAGGTTTTCGTAGATAAATGGAAACTGGATTTACGAATAATTCCTGTACATTTAGAAGCTTCATTGGCGACATGTGAGATTTCAGATTTCCAATTTAAACTTTTATCCATGATTACTCCTAAGAAAACTGTTTCTTTTACTTGATCAATTTTCTGGCCATTAATTAAAAGTTGAATAGTTTGATTTGTACGCTTTTGGCATGGTTTAAATACAATGAATTTGGTTTTTTTCAAGTTTAATGAAAGCCTGTTAGCTCTAAACCATAATGACAACTTATTAGCTCAGCGTTCAGTATATTAGTCAGGCAGTCTTTATCCTTGTGAGACACAAAAACGTTTGTATCATCGGCAAATAATATCAGTTGTAAAATTGTTGACGTGTTGATAATATAGTTGATGTAGAGCAGAAAAAACAAAGGCCCTAGTATTGAATCTTGGGGAACGCCACAAATGATATTAGCACAAGACGAAGCATAACCATTGTATTCTACAAATGTAAGTCTGTTGGAAAAATAGCTCTTTATCCATTTCAGAGCCAGGCTACGTATACCATAGTGTTCAAGTTTTTCAAATAAGATGGAATGATTGACTGTATCGAAGACTTTCGAGAGATCTAAAAAAACATCAACCACTAATTCACCACGATCAATAGCAGATGAAATTTTTTCATGCAAATCAATTAAGGCAAGCGTCGTAGAGTGGTTTTTCCTGAAGCCGAACTGGTTATCACAGAGAATATGTAAATTAGTTAAATAATCATACAAGCGATTATAGATGATTCTCTCTACATTTTTAATCAGGATAAAGTCATTCAACACAGCTATTTAAAGAGAACAGAAACTTGCCCGTCTTCACGTTTCTTCTCTCGCTCCAATCTCTCTTTTTCCCTCTTTGTTATTTCCTCTTTTCTTTTCAAGAATTCCTCCTTCGTTTCTTGTAGTTCACTGTCTTTTTTGCGATAGCTGAGCAAAATCAAGAAAAAAAGTAAAATTCATAAACAAATTACAAGGATCCGGAAGTGATGCAACCAAAAATTTCTGGAGTCAAAGTGACTCCATCCGTAACCTCAGTGGAGTCATGATCATCTTAAACATTTTGGCGTAAAATACGCCAAATTTAGCGCAATTGCAAACCCTGCAATTAGATTTATGCCCATGTTGTTCATTAGATAAAGACAAAAGGCCATAAAGTCACCGGCGCAAGTTATTGAAATTCCTACTGAAAGAAAGAGGTTAATTAATTTTAACCCTTTCATACTACGCAGAAACTTACACTTCCTCGCAATTTTTTTCTTTTTTCGTGATGTCTTTTTCCCTCTTTGTTATCTCCTGTTGTTTTTTCGAAATTTCCTCTTTTACTTTTTGTACTTCAAGTTCCATTTTACAACGGCTGAAAAAAAAAATGAAGCAAGTTATGAAACAGCCACAATTAAAAACCTAAAGGATGGACTGAGGAGGAAGGAGAGACATTTATCATGAGAATAATATGAGTGGCTGGGAAGTTATGGGGGAAGGGAAGTTTGAATAGTCTTGAGGTGGGGTGTAAGTAAGTGAAGGAGCCAACCTGTCTTCGCCTTGCTTTGCTGTTTCTATGATTTCGTTTTCCCTTCGGGTTATTTCCTCTTCTCTTTTCGATAAACCCCTTTCCAGTTCTTGTATTTCACGTTCCTTTTCCTGACACCTGAGAAAACTGGATCAGCTAAAAGTATCAGTGGCTAAATGTATGTCTTGTGGAATGACTTTTACTATTCATACTTAAGTCAAGAAATTCTATCATCTACCACCTTTCGTTCATTGTGAAACCTAAAACTCGAGAACAATTTATTTTCCATTTTTCAGTTAGATATAAATATTACGCCAACGAACTAAAAAGTGGTAGTTTGGGTTAGTTTGATATTCTCTCCAAAGGATACTCCAAATAGTTAAGTGTCTTAGAATAACAGCCTGCGAGCAACCTCTCCATTTGGGGGATATCGTGAAAAGTAGACGCGCACCGCGAGAGGAACGCGATAACTTCATCGCGCACAATGCCTATTGTTCTCAGGACATTTACTTCCAGTTCAACAAAGTTATAAAAGCGCCTCAACGATTGGTTGCCTGGAACGCACTCGGATGCTCATTAATATGATGTAGGTGGCAAACTAAACAAAGGGGGTAGTTCGCTATTGTTTCTCCTTTTATTCGCAAATCGCACATATGCGCATATTTCGCAGCGACATTTTAAAATTAGCTTTTGCTCTATTGTATTGGCAGTTTAGTTAAACCACAGAACGTATGATGAAATGTCGAATTGTCTTGATTGTGTCGTAAATAAACACACTCCGCTAAGTATTTATATTTCACTTTTTGAATTGTTAAATTACACTTATTTTAGTATCATTTAATCAACTTTTTTTGTAACTGTTGATGTAATTTATGTGACTAATTTGAAAAATAAAATAAAATAGCTAATTAATTGATTACAGTAAAATTTATCAATTGACATGAATTTCAATTGACCAGATGGCACATGATGGATTCAATTTTCCATTTCTCTCAGAACTTCATAACTTGCAGATAATATTTACTTTTTACCACCCTTTTAATAAAAGTCAAATTTTCTATCACGATTATATCGCTTTATTCCAGGGTTCGTACACCACTGGTACATCAAAATTCCAGGAATTTTCAGGACCATATTTACAAAAATCCAGGACAAGGAATAGTCAGGAAAACTGAAACAATCTAAACAAACCAACAAACTATGTAGCCTTTGTGCAACATTTCTGCAAGAGTAACTAAAATCCAGTAACAGCAGTGACGTTTATTGTGCCATTCGTATCTAAATCAAGTTTTTGAGGCTCAATTAAAACAAATCGTAACTGAAAAACTGCCCACTGACAGCAACAACGAACTTCTAGTGTTTCTTAAACAATAAAATCTGCATCAGCTTCATGTCAAAGTAGGTACCTACTAATGTTTAAAGTTAAACCATTTAAAGTGAATGAGGTATGTATCAGTGGGGCACAACTTGTAATGGAAGTAGCACTGGAAAGTATAACATTAGCAAATAAGCAAACGATGTTCAAACTCTAAACTGGAACTCCTATCTAGTCAGGTGTCTTTTAACTCCTGCAGCTTCTGGTCGATTTCGCTGTCGATTTTAGAAGCTTCTTCAAGTTTTTGTTTTTAGGACTGTTTGACTGTACCACTAACTGACTGTTTTTCGGCTTTCAGTGTTTCCTTTTTGGCCATATAAGATGATACCAATGTTTATTTAAGAAGCAGATGAGCTTGGTGTTTCAGCACTTTCATCACGTACTGAAGGGCTGAAATCTAAGCCGCAAGATATCAAAGGACCAGGTTTGTCAGAGCTAGATGAAGATGCTGCGTTTAAGGACATAAACTGGGTAATTGGCACTGACCAGTCCGGGCCACAACCAGAACTGGATATATGATGACGTCACCCAAATTTTCGACATGGCGCCCAAACCAAGGGACACGATCCAGGGTCACTTTTCAGCTCTTTGCTACGCCTAGAAATAACCTTTTCCCTCAGTACCTTGAGAGCGTTGTCTTTGAATGATGAGAAAGCACATGAGTGTAAAAAAATGGCAACCGGCGAGGTTTGCGTGTTCTCTGGAGGTAAAACGGCTGAAAACGGGAGTGCTTCAGCTCAAAGATTTACCTGACAAGGCGCAAAACATCTGAAGATAGAAAGGTGTGTAACATTTTTTGGATCTTTGAAAAAAACGTTTTTGAAATCAACATAAAACTTGCTTGTTAATGGTGGTTTTGTTGTTGTAGTGCAAAGCATTTTCACATTGTGCTGTGCGTTTGAATTTGCAATAGTGAGTTTGCGCGATGTGCGAATTTTTGTAACGCCATGTTCATTTTATGTTCTATTACAGTGTGGTGGAAAAGCATGTTGTGTTTTTGGCATAAAGATGCCGGTTGGGTGACAAAACTTTATCGAAAACCCGAACTGTCCAGATTGCGTTGGTTGGTCAGTAGTTATAATAGGATGCTTTGTCTTTCAATTTCACCCCTGATTAATTTCTGTCATTTCCTGATTAGCTCTGTCAGGAAACCATTTAGTTCAAAAATGACAGAAATTAATCAGAGTTTTTTTCCATTTTTCCAAAAATATTCTGACACAAAAAAAATCAAAAATATCGATTAAATTTGAAGATTTTGAAAATTATGGAAAATACAGAGCTAATCAGGAAATGACAGAAATTAATCAGGGGTGAAATTGAAAGACAAGTCATCCTATTATAACTACTCTACAGAGAGTTGAGTGAAGTTGGGAAAATCATTTGAAACAAGAAATATGATTAATCGATTTTAGTTATATAATCATAAGTTTCTTCATCAATACGATAATAAAGTTTTTTTATCATATCTAATTGTTTTTTGAATCTTTTTTTAAAATAATCAGCATTATTAATTTCATCTATATACATTAATGGAAAATTACCTTCCATTTCAGCATTATAATCATCTGAACTATCAATTAAATATTCAAAAAGTTCGTCATTATCATAGACATCTGGATCCATCATTGCAACTTGAAGATATTTATTTTTTTGTTCTCTGATAAAATTTCTTTTTTCTTTTTCTTCATATGATAGAAGTTTTTTTCCAGTATCATATTTACTTTGATCAATCTTTTTTACTTTATTAAATAGAAGAGTTTTTTTAGAATAGTGATTGTTAAAAAGTAACATATATTTAATTTTATTATCTCCGTTTTTATTTTCGTTTTTACTAGAATAAATATTTAACTTATGTTTAATATTGGGATCTTTATTTTCAATCACATATAAATTATTAACAGGAAAAAGTTGATTTCTACGTCTAAAACTAATTCCATATCGGGTATAGTCATCCAACATTTTGAAGTAAAAATCATTGATGTCTTCATCGTTCCATCTGCTGTGTTCGGGGGGGTGATTGTTAAGATGATATATAAGAATTTTGTAAGGATGATTAAGAAATATTTCTTTTGTTAGTTTTGGATCAAATGGTTCGATTTCCATCCCTGGTTCAATAAGGAATTTATCAAATTCAGGGACGCTAGTGATCATTTTATCAAAGGATTATATTATTTTATGACTTACGTGTAAGTCGAAAATGTGTGTAAGACAGATTCGACCAAAAAACCTTATTTTCACTATAAGCGTGGTCCATATTTTCTGTCTGAGGAAGTTATAAGCATTTGCATATTATTCAACCGCGTTATCCAAAAATAGCATGATATCATCAACTTCCTGTTTTTCCGAGAATCATGTAACACAAAAACGACTTACGCGTAAGCTCATTTTTTGATTCAAGTTGTTGGTGATTAATAATAGATAAGTTGCGGGGATTACCCTACAAAAATAATCTAAACAAATACTAAAATGGAATATCAAAGTCCTGAGGACATAGATTTTATAGTTGATGATGGCTATAAACATGATGAAGATCCTGATTATGTTCCTGAGAAAGAGGAATCATCCGATGATGATAAATATGTAGTGAAAGGAGAAGCTTTTAAAAAACTAAGCAAAAAGGCTAAAAAGCTTGGCGCCGAATCTCTTGATTATTCAAAGCGGAAGAAAAACAAATACGTAGTCAAGCTTTCAAGTGGAAAAAATTTGCATTTTGGTTCGTCTCAATATCCAGACTTTTTAATTCATAAGGATAAAGAGCGAAAGGAGAAATATCTATCTCGAGCAAAGAAGATCAAAAACAAAAAAGGTGAGTTGACTTATGAAAATCCTGAATCGGCTAATTTTTGGAGTGTTAATCTACTTTGGTCTGGGAAATAGAGTTTTGAGGCAGAAAAATAAAAATGAATTTAAGGTTTAAAGGTTTTCAGATAGAAATAAAAATGGGATTCAAGTCAGCAACGCAAAGCACAAAGTATCGATTTAATAATATAATATTTCCTTCAAAACAAATATATTTGGCTATTAAGCGTATTAATAGAAAACTAGAATTACTTTATTCACCATCGACTAATAATCCTTTGTGGCCGACAATAAATCATTCTATAAAGAGAGATAATGAGGAAGAATTTAATCTTATACTTGATAAAGTTGAAGGATTGGCTGATAGATTTGATAAAGAAATTAATATTGTAGAAACAGATGATGCAGCTTTTAATCAAGAGTTTCTTGGAATAGTGAATTTTTTGTATGAAGCAAGTAATTTTGGATTTAAATGGGAAGATGAGTTATCAAAGCAAACTCCAGAATATATCAAAAAAAGAATGAGTTCTATTGCAAATAAGTTATGGGATACTGGTATTCGGCCGGGTGAGTTTTAAGTCTTAAAACAATTTTGTTTCAAGACTTCACTATTTTGAAACAGAAAAATAGATTTGAAATTTAAAGAATTAAATAATCAAGAATAAAGATGGTAACTGATTTGAGTAACCTTTCTATTGCTGAATTAAAACAAATAAAAAAAGATAATAAACAAAAATTCAAGGATGAATATAAAAAAAAGTTGATTGATGATATAAATAAACTACAAAAAGCAAGAGACAAAATCAAACTCAAACCCAAACCAAAAACATTTGAAGAGTATTTTCAAGATTGTATCAAGAATAAGACAATTCCGCCTGATACACCATCTTATCTACGAAAAGCACTTGAGAGAGCTCTCAAGGAATATGACCAAGGAATAGAAAAAGAAAAATCATCTTTGGAAGGATTTGCAAATAAATATATTGTAAAGGGGCAAACTGATGTTACACCGTTTGAGTTTTTTAAATCCAAATCCACTTATTTAAAAGAGTTTCTCAGAAATTATCGAAATATCAAAGTCAGATTTGTTTTAGTTTGTTTAATGGAACAAATGAGTAATTCAAGTGATGGAAAGAAACTTACTGTTCAAGATAAAGCATATTTTAATTCTGATACATATATTATTATTGAATCAACTGATGTAAAAAAAATACTATTTGAAGTTATTAGATCCATCATTGAGAAAATTTACATCTATCAACAGAATGGTAGTGGGTGGTATTTTAAAGAAGTAGTTTATCTTGAGATTCATACTGTTGATTATCATCCAATGAGAGGTTCATCTTATATTCAGCTTCCAGATTGGATCATGAGAAAGAAAGCTATAGTAAACATTAGAAATGAAGATGATAAATGTTTTTTGTGGTGTGTACTGAGATACCTTAATCCAAGAGACAGAAATGATTTTCGATTAACAGATTTGAAACCAAAAGAAAATAGCTTGAATACAAAAGGAATAAAATTTCCAGTCAGAGTAAAAGATATTTCAAAATTCGAAAAACTTAATCCAGATCTCCCAGGAATAAATGTGTTTTCAGTTAATGATAATAACAAGTTTTATCCCCTCCGAATGGCACAGAGAAATCCACAAAAAACAATAGATTTGTTTTTATATGAAGAAGATGGAAAATATCATTATTCACTTATAAAAAGTTTTTCAAGATTATTCCGATCTCAAATAACATCAAGAACAAATGGAAAAATATATATTTGCAAGAGGTGTTTTACTCATTTCTCAAAAGAGGAATTATTCCAAAAACATATTGAATATTGTTCAACCAATGAAACAGCTTTTGTTCGAATGCCTCCAAAAAACTCAAAATTAAGTTTTATTAATTACCACAAACAGCTTCCAGTACCTTTTGTAGTTTATGCTGATTTTGAATGTTTTACTAAACCGATGAATACTTGTAGCCCAAATCCAGAGGATTCATATAACTACAATTACCAAAGCCATGAACCATCAGGATTTTGTCTTTACATCAAAGGAATAGTTTCTAATATTTTTGCGCCCATCATTTACACAAAAAAGAAAGACACTGACAAAATTGCTGCAGTATTTGTTTCTAAACTTGCAGACATAACTAATAGATTATATAATGATTTTTATCGTCATCCAAAACCTCTTAAATTAACAAAGAAAGAACAATTATCATTCGATAAAGCTGAAACTTGTCATATTTGCAAAAAAAAATTAAAATTTGATAAAGTAAGAGATCATTGCCATTTTACTGGTCAATATCGTGGAGCTGCACATAATAGATGTAATCTCCAGTGTCGAAAACCATTGTGTCTCCCAGTGATATTTCATAATCTTCAAGGATATGATGCGCATTTGTTTATAAAACAACTTTCTGGTGTGAAGGGTGAGTTAAACTGTATTCCATCAACTGAGGAAAAGTATATTTCATTTTCTAAAAAGATAAACGTTGATGAGTATAAATCAAGGAAAACTGGAGAGACTGTTTCATTGTATTTTGAAATGAGATTTATTGATTCATTTAAGTTTCTCCAAACTAGTCTTGCCAATCTTGTTGGAAACTTGCAACCAGATGATTTTCAAAATACAAAAAAAATATTTAAAGAGAACGTCAACCTCCTCACTCGAAAGGGTGTTTATCCTTATGACTATGTGACCTCAATAGAAAAACTATCAGAAACACAACTTCCTGTCAAGGATCAATTCTATTCTAAATTGAATGATGAAGACATAACAGATGAAGATTATCAACATGCACTCAATGTTTGGAATACTTTCAAATGCCAAACAATCAAAGATTACCACGATCTATATTTGAAGTCAGATGTTCTTCTGCTGGCAGATGTATTTGAAAACTTTCGGAAAACTTGTTTGAAACATTACAATTTGGATCCAGCTCATTACTATACATCTCCTGGTCTGGCTTGGGATGCCTGCTTGAAAGAAACGGGTCAAGAATTAGAATTGCTTCATGATTATGACATGTTGATGATGTTTGAGAAGGGAATCAGGGGTGGAATAACACATATATCAAAGAGATATTCAGAAGCCAACATAAATACATGAAAAATTACAATCCTGAACAACCTTCAAAGTTCATTCAATATCTCGATGCTAATAATCTTTATGGATGGGCAATGTCACAATCACTTCCCACGGGTGGGTTCAAGTGGATGAAAAACCTCTCAAAAGATGAAGTAATGGTTATTCTTGATAAAGCAAATAGTAGTATGATAAACCCAATCGGAAAGAAAGGCTTCATCTTTGAAGTAGATTTGGAATATCGAAAAGAATTGTGGAAATCACATAATGATTATCCTCTCGCTCCAGAGAAGATGAAAGTAAATGGCGTTGAGAAACTTATCAGTCATTTCAAACCGCATAAAAACTATGTTATACATTATCGGAATCTGAGACAATGTCTTGAGATGGGACTTGTCATAACTGCAGTTCACCGAGGGATATCTTTTGAACAGAGTCCTTGGATGGAGCCATACATCAGAAAAAATACTGAACTCAGAAAAACAGCAGCCAACAGTTTTGAAAAAGACTTTTTCAAATTGATGAATAATTCAGTATTTGGAAAAACCATTGAAAACATCCGGAAAAGACAAAATATAATACTTGTTGATAATCGAGAAAAAGCTATAAAATTATCAAGTCGTCCAAACTTTGATAGAGCAACAATATTTGATCGAAATCTCATTGCGATTCACATGAAGAAGACTGAGGTGTATTTTAACAAACCAGTGTATGTTGGTCAAGCAATACTGGATCTGTCAAAAACGCTGATGTTTAATTTTCATTATAATTACATACAAAAGAAATACTCTCATAAAAGAGCTGAGCTGTTGTTTACTGATACAGATTCACTTATGTATTTGATTCACACGGATGATTTTTACAAAGACATATCAAAAGACATCTCCTCCAAATTTGATACATCTGATTACCTTCCAAATCATCCATCTGGAATCTAGTTCGTTGTGAACCACATTTCTCGGTGACGGAAGTGAATGAGGCCGGAAACGTAAAATCAACAGATCGCTGCTAATTCGAGAATCAAAACATCAGCTGCGGAGGGAGTTTTAAAGATCTTAGAGATCCATGCGAAGGCAACAGAGTTTTAAGTGAAGTTAAGATCTTCCAAGACTGGAGATTTGTTGTGCACATGTCAACAGTCTTCGATGTCTTAAGGAGGTTTCGCTTGTGTAAAGGCTTCCCAGTACTGAGTCGCAAAACGCACAGGCAAAGACGCAAGAGGTAAGATTGTTGGGACCACCGAAGAATGGCTCAGTCGTGATGATATCACAGTTGCCTTGCACCTCCGCTCTACTCAGTATTACGTTTTATTGCAACAGTACACACGACCTGTAAATCACTACCAGTGATAATTTAAGATTCTCCAAACAAAATTAATGAGTTGGGCTTAACGTGATACAGCATTGCACAAAAACATTACATTCATGGACTAAAGAAAATCGCTTAGTTATTCAGATCTAGAAGGCACTTTGGAGAAAATTGGAACCCTTATTTAGACGTAATCAAAAGCTTCACGATCACGCTTCAAAAGAGTGTGCTACACAGTTGTTTTTTAGTGTCGTCACGCAACTAAACGCTCCTTACTGCTAATAACCACAGTAAATCGATATGTGTGTCATGATCTCTCAGTGTGAAACATGCAGGTAAAATCACATTTACTCAGTGAAAATGTAGAACGTTCCAGAGCATAATCTACTCAGCGAACGAAAAAAACTTTATTGAAACGAGCAGCATTTTGGCATGAGGTAAAAGTCGTGTAGGTTTACCATCTCCTTTTATTGCTCTAATCTTGAACACATTTACTTTGCTACGTTATTTCCGTCATCATCTGTTGCGGTGTACAGGTTAGTCGGTTTATAGAATGTGTAACGAAACTGTAATACGATTAAAATAACCCATTTTTTCAGAGGTTTTCGACGGGTTTTGATATTCTAATAAACACTCCTCTGGATCCTGTGTATGGTGCATCATTTGAATCATTGTCTAAAACAAAGTGTACGCTCATTATTGTACCGAACTTGTGGGGCACAAAATAGCTCGCTTAAATCGTAAATCCTTCTTTTATTTAAATCACCGCCTGCTCGTACATTTCCTCTCCGTTGAACGGGAGAGGTAAATTAACGACGATTTGCTTGTTGTTTTTTACCTCATCATCGAAGTTCTGCCCATGAACATTGTTCGTTGTTTCAACATCTGATGTATTCACTTCTTTCAAAGTTATCAACGCTTTCAAACGACAGAATTCGTGGAACGACCCATTCCGAAAAACCTCGACGTCTTTTAGTGTGGGTCTACCACGAATGGTGTGTGGATTTGTAAGCGAGATCACCGTATAATCCATTAATCTTTGCAAATTTTTCGTCTCAAAACATAACATTCCGACAATGGTACGTTGTTTTTCGAAGTGTTCACAGAGATTGAAAGCATCGTGTCGATTTTCATCCCCAGATTCTGCGCTACCATGACCCGGAACACGTGTTTACAAACCATTCTTTCTATCACGTTTTTTCGCACGTGAAGGTCAGAACCAAATTATCATAAGATCAGAGAGAGCACGTGTTTACAGTTTTACTTTTTGCTATGTCTGTTTTGCACTTACGATTTTATCGGCTTACTATGCCATATAAACATGAAACGTAACCTGTTTTAAAGAAAAAGATAAACTCTGGGAAGAAAAGCACTGCAACGTGATAAACATTGCGCGTTATTCCAGTCATCCCCCAAAATAAACCATGAAAGTCGTCACGATTCTTATCCCCAGTTTCCACGGTCTTCGCTAGGAACGAGGGGCCTACAAACTAGGTCCCACAGACCAAAAAAACCGACTGCATTTTAAGAGTCTCGCTTTGCTCAAAGTACGCTCGACTAATAAGCAGTACTGCTTCATTTAATTCGTTTTTGATTGCCTGGTTGTGGGGATATTACACTTTTTCGGACAGTTCCGTGGTTAGCTTGAAGTCCTCGCCTTGACCCAAATACACCAAATACAAAACTATTTTCCCCAAAAAAATCATGTTCTACTATCAAACTTTTTCAGTTCTTCTTCAAATATGTTCTTTATAAGACTGTTCTTAGCAAATAACTGAAAAAGAAAAAAAAAAAAAAAACAGGGGTCAAACTGCTGCAAAAGGTGGGCATGGTTTTGAGATCGCAGTCAGGATGGATAATTTGTGCGGCGGGGAATGGGGCGAGATACAAAGTTCGAAGTATGCACTCGAGATCAAGCTTGTTTTCGGTTGTTTTTACGTACTTGGAAAGAATTCATTAAACACCAAGGAATGAGGTAAGTTAAGATTTCATGCGATTTTGTAGTTATAAATCTTTATTTTGGACTATTTTGTAGCACCGGCGTTCTGATTAATTCCAGTGAGCTAGGGTTCGATATTTTTTGCTTTGCACAATAATGCTTGACAAAGAAACTTGAAGAAAAGACTGTTCATTTCTATTCTTCATATGTTAGCTTGTTTGGTTTCTATACACGGCAAAATGTGAATTCAGCAGCAAACTGCGTGTTTACATCAAAGACTGGTCTTCCTCGCGTGGTTCTGGTGCTACGGTGGGTCTTATTTGTTCCAGAAATATTCTTCTCTCCACTTTCGGAGTTTGAACAACATATGTACAGTAGCGATCCCAGGCCAGATATTGGCTCGTTAATGCAGTTGGAGAGCCGTAGAGTTGTCCCACAGGCTTCACAGCCCCCATAATCCAAAGCCTCAGCCAGGACATTTTCATAATTCCGCAACTCGACGGCAGCGAAGTGAAAAACCACTGCAGACTTCGGGATCATGCACATTTCTTTCATTTTCTTGTTTTTCGATAGCAAACCAGTAAGCTTTTAGCCGATCTGCGGCATTATTATTGCGAATAAAAGCTTTAGCTCTGCAAAGGCGGCCCTTGTTTGTTCTTTTCGCGCTATTGGGAAGAACTTGGACGTCGCAATGTTATGCGCAGTAGAGGGTGCGCAGTGCAAAACAAGGGAATTACCTTAACTTTATAGAGCAAGAGAAGGGTGTATAAATAGCACCCATCCTCCGGTCTTAGTAAAAAAATAGCGCGATATGAGTGATTACAATATATACTTCATTAGTACAGGTTTTAGACTACTGATTTAGAAGGCTTCCTGCATATTTCAGCACCGTCAAAAATGACCATGAATGCTCCTCCATTTCTAGCTTAACAGTAGTCCCTTTCTCGTTGTTAATTCAGTTTTATGGTACCGTACCCTCGATTTTTTTGGGAATAAGCAACCTTTGGGGCTTGTCACTTTCGGGGTGTCGTTACGTACTCTTGGGGGGTCGTTATTTTCGGAGACCAAAACCCATAAAACAAAGTTGGCGCTAGCTCTTTCCCGAAATGAAAAATAAACACCGTAATATCACGGACGTACACGCAAATTCATACCCCCCCTCCCCCCCATGGTACAAGGGGAGGGGAGGACGTGGATGGAAACCCTCTCCACAGCTTTTCACATGTTGTTTCGAAACGATTTTACCTGCCCCTGACCTTGTTAACAAGGTAAGGTATGGTAATGGTCACCTTTTTAGTCGCCATCTTGGATTTTATTAGAAATCAGGCCCCGGTTGCTCGAAAGATGGTTAAGTTGACCATATGTTAGTCGGTAACGGTTGGTTAAATTTGCTAACCGTGGGTTAACTAACTGTTGGTTAAATTCCCGTTGCTCGAAGGTCTGTTAGGCTGACGCTAATCCTTTGTTAGCTAACCAATGGTTAAATAAAATATGCCAGACTTTAACCATCTCCGAACAGGTTTGACAAGTTTTCCCGCGAAAGACCGCGAAAGTTTTTACTATCTTCTGTCGACTCTTATAACCACTTTCAGCAGAAAAATGGCTGCCGAAAATTCGTCGTTTGAGCTTGAAGTTGTTGAAGTCGTTCCTGTCAATAAAAACGCCTGCAGGAAACGAAAACCAAATTTTTCAGTACAGGAAATTGGGGTGATAACTCAAAAGTTTGAAGAAAATCAAGCCGTACTAAAATCAAAGTTTACCAACACAACTACTAACAAAGTAAAGCAAAGTGTATGGGAAGAGATGACAATCGCCGTAAACGCCGTAGGGACTGCACACCGAAGTATAGCAGAAGTTAAAGAGAAGTGGACGAACCTGCAGAGAACTGCAAAGCACGAACTGTCAAAGTTCCGCAAGGAACAAAAGAAAACTGGCGGTGGCCCACCCCCAAAGACGACTTCTCCGAGTACGGATAAAATTCTGGAGTTGTTGAAAGACACACCGTCTTTTAGCGGCTTGAAGGGCTTTGAAACAGGTAAAGAAAAGACAACTTTGTTTACATTTGAAAACAATAGACTGTCATGTGACTTCACAACAGGATCTTTCATCGCGGTGGTTGCGCTTTGGCGTTGCTGATTTTGAAACGTCTCGGTGCAAAACTGCTTTATCTTTGTCGATGCTGTTTTGACATTGAATCAAAGTTAGATAAGTAATTCAATGTTTTCAGTGTTATATTGAGCAATACCGTATTTATAAGACTCGAGCTTGAGAGCGTTGTAAACTTGCATGTAAACACTGTCTCAGCGTTGTAGTTAAAAAACGGCTGAGAACCATTTTGCCTTACTTGTGCTTGCATTGGCTTTGCTCGTATGATTTATTGTGTTTTGTGCTGTAACTATTCTAGGGGAAGAAAACCTTGATATAGATACCATGAGTGGGGCTGCAGACTTACCCATTTCCCCCCTGGTAACCATCAATGAGGCCGACATACCAGCACTGCAGTTGCCTGCGGCTGATGTTACACATGTACAGCTCGACGAAATTTCTCAAAATGTCCCAACTATTGCAACAGCAACACACACCACAGCACCCACAGGTACTACATGCAAACAAGTCAAGCGGAAGAAAGTCACATCAGATGATGTGCTTCGCCTGCAGTATGAAACGCTGCAGTGCAAAAAGGAAACCCTGCTTTTGAAAAAGGCCAAGCTTGAGCTACAAATAAAACTGCTTGAGAAGGAGTTGTAGGGCAACTTTAAGCCCCATTCACACCGAAGCTCAAACTTGTTTAAAGCTGTTTAGTTGAACACGGTGTAAATTTTCTTTCCTTTATTATAAAAGCTGCTAACTAACTGAATTGATTACTTGAAATGTAGTGCAAATTGCAAAACGTGCATGTTGAATTTCATTTGAATTATCCTGTGTAAAACCCTATATTCTAGTTTCCTTGTAAGTTTTTCATTTTTTAAAACCTGGTTTAATTAAACATGTTTAGTTGGTGTGAATGGGGCATAAGTTTATGTGCTGATTAACCTGAAAGTACAGTTTCCTCAGGGGTACCCAACTATGTTTTCCTCCTAAATGCATCAAAAACACGTTTTTGGCTATCAACAATGACAACAAGTTTATCCAGAGTACTGTTACACCTTTAGAAATACACTAAAACATTAAGCCTGTTTGCTTGTCTCAGCAATAATATTTTTTCAGTCAACTGACCTCAAAATCACCCAATTTTGAAAAAAAGTAGTGAAATGGACAGTTTTAAGATTATCTTGTACCTTGTTGTTGCTTCAAATGCAGAAATTCATGTCTTTTACAATGTATATCTAAAAAATACATTTTCTTCTTTCCATATTTTTTCTTCTTTGTATATGTAATTTTTTGCGTAGTCATAACAAGTAAAAAACACTTAAGGGGTCACCACTATTGACAATCAGAGTTAATCTAAGATTGATAAAACGTTTTCAGTGCAAAATAGCCAATTTGATTTTTCGCTTCAGTAGCACTTTAACAAAGGGATAATTTCAGCTTCAAATCATCATTTTGCATGAGGGAACTGGGGCAGGTTTCAAGAAAAACACCCTTTTAGCCAGGTACAATAAAATCAAAATCAAGATCACTATTAAAAGCATTGGGACTTCAAGAGGGACCATAATAACCTCTTTTTAGGTGACCATTGAAAATTGCCGCTACCTTTGAAGTCACAATGTTATGTCTGCACTAGGTGATAAGCAGTGCAAAACAAGGGAATTACCTGAATCTAGGGAGTGAAATTCCAAAAATGAAACTTCAGAAAATCATAGGGAATTTATTAATATTATAAAGCTTTGAAAATTGTACATGAATGGAATGGTCACCTGGAATTCTTAGCCTTCCTCAAGTAATAGAAAATTATAGGCAATTTGTGCTTCTCCAAACAGATGTTTCACAGAAAGTAGTTGGGTGCCCCTGATTTCCTGCCCAGCAACCCTTTGGCCAGTTTAACTTCTTGGATCGTTCAAATTATAGTCCGCTCACAGTCCCCTATTTTTTATGAGATTGTTTAGATAAAGTATACGTCTTACCGTCACAGCTATCTTGCAAAACGGCATCTTTCCATCCAAACTGAAAAAAGCGAAAGTTGTTCCTGTGCACAAAAATGACGATGAGACTGAGCCTGGTAATTATCGTCCGATATCATTACTGTCTATTTTCAATCGGATATTTGAAAAATTAATGTACCACCGCCTCAAATCCTATCTTGGTAAAAATGATATTCTATTTAAGTCACAGTATGGCTTCCGCGAAAACCACTCCACGCAACATGCCATTATTGATATTGTTAATGTCATACAAAACAATATGGACCAAAAACTTTTCACTTGCGGGATCTTTTTAGACTTAAAAAAGGCCTTTGATACCGTCGACCATTTAATCTTGCTTCAAAAACTTAATCATTATGGCATCAGAGGAATTATTAATGCTTGGTTTGCCTCGTACCTTCTTGGTCGTTCACAAGTAACTGAAGTGGGTTTTAACTTATCTACCGAATGTATGATCTCATGTGGTGTCCCACAGGGGTCTGTGCTTGGTCCTCTGTTATTCTTAATCTATATTAACGATATTCACAATTCTTCAGCGAAATTATCATTCCATCTCTTTGCTGATGACACGAGCTTGCTGTATGCTGACTCTAATTTGAAATCTCTTGAAAAAACCGTCAATAGCGAACTGCTCAAAGTCTCTGACTGGCTCAATGCAAATAAGTTAACGCTCAATGCTAAAAAGTCAAACTATGTTATCTTTCGTCCATATCAACGTAAGCTGAACTACTCGGTTAACATTGAAATGATCGATAACTGTACTCAAATTCCTACCACGCTTCAGTGCGAGGGCCATGTTAAATATCTTGGCGTTCTATTGGACAGCAATTTAAGCTGGAAATTTCAAATTAATAATGTTGCATTAAAAATAAGCAGAACTGTTGGTGTTGTTGCCCGTCTTAGGCACTTCGTCCCACGTACAACCCTTTTAAATATTTATCAATCATTGATCTTGCCTCATCTGACATATGGTCTGGCGGCTTGGGGTCAAGCTGCCAAAACCCATTTACAAAAACTTCTTGTGCTTCAAAAACGAGTCCTTCGTTTGATGTACTTTTCTGAACCTAGAGCCCATGCTGTGCCTTTATTTATTTCCTCGAAAATTCTACCCTTACAAATGTTATATGGTGAAAAAGTATCTTCTATAATGTTTGACGTTTCCTGCATGAATGCTCCGTCTAACATCTGTGATTTCTTCACTAAAGCTAATTCAAAGCACAAACATGAGACCAGGTTTTCTTCGTCTGGAAATTATTATGTCCAAACTTCAAGACTGAATCTAAATCAAGATTCTTTTTCCAGGTTTGGAGCTAAACTTTGGAACGCAATTCCTTACGAATTTCGTCAACTCTCCAAAGGAGCTTTTAAGAAAAATTTTCATTACTTTTTGCTCTCGATAATGGAAGCAGAGGACGATTATGTTGAAGTGCCCATTCTCCTACAAAAAATGGCAAATTCTGCATCCTTGACTCAATGTACTAATAATCAATAGTTCTGTTAGTAGTAAATTTGCTTGTAATATCATTCTGTAAGACTATATATTTTGTAACTTTAGCTTGTTTTCCAGTAATTCTTATTTATCCAGATAGTTTATTTAATTACTTTACAATTGTTGTATTATCTGTTATGACTGCTGTAACCTTTCCTCTCCGCCCGCCTCGTCTAGCTTTTGCTATTTGCGGGTAGAGATGGCAAAATAATGTTCATGAAATAAAGTATAGTGTGTGTGTGTTTTTCAAATGTAGTGACGGGGTGGGGGTCGGGATTATACCTCGGGGGGGGGGGGGGGGGAGAAAAATAGAGGGACTGTAAGGACTGTAATAACATCACTGCAGCTCGTGTTATTACAGTTCCTCTATTTTTCTCGCTTCCTCCCAACCCCCCCTGCCCCCTAAGTAGATTTGACACTCATGCAAGGTGGCAGCCCGTAATGCAAAGTGCTCAATCTCGATGAACCTACGGACAAATAGAGGACTGTGAACAGTCTATTCAGATTATCACACTTGGGACAAAATTGTGTTCAAATGTTTTAATATTAAAACTATTTAGTATAATCCACACAAGCAAATTTTATATGGAAATTTTTATGTGTATTTATTGTTTCACTTGCGTGGATGGCAAAATTTGCAAGTACTCCACAGGGGAATGTTAAAATTGTGATGATGGACTCATCAGCATTTGCATACATTTATGTTAAGGAACTTACACCTAAGGCCAAATACTTTTAGTTTTTAATTTTGTACCTCAAAATTGTTCTTTTATGTGCCAGGCAAGTTATTGAAATTTAGCAAGAGTAGTAATCATTTGGACCCATAACCAAGCTGTGAGACTCAATTCATTGGTCTGTTCTTATTTTTTTACTGACTCTGTTGTAATGCAAAGTCTTTAAACTTGAATAGAAACCAGTTTCCAATGTAAAATAAAAAAAAATAGGCCTGCATGTATGCCATGCCTCCAACAACACATTTGTGGGTTCATGAAACTGATAGTTTGGCTAACTTTACATACAGGGCATAGCTTTTGCTTTTAGCTTGTGCAACACATAAAAAGAAACATTTTGAGGCAACATTGGTATTTTTGGTACAGTTGCATAGAATATTATCTTAACAACAAAAAATGAGAATTTTTTTCCTTGTACATGCACTTTTATTTTCAAATCCAGTGGAAACTCACTTTAAAAAAGTGCTAAGGGACTGCAGAAATTTGTTTGTTACATCGAACACCTCAATTATACGAATTTTTGAAAAAACAACGATGATGTTCATTTATATCAAGGTATACAAAATCCAGTATTCCCAAGTATTGAGGGATTTCATAAAGTTCAAGGATTTTCCTTTTTTTGGTGGGGGAAGAGTTCATTAATAAAGTGACCTTGTCAAAAACATACTCTTAATTCAAATTAATTTGTATTATAGAATGAAGATGATGTGAACTACAGAATAATGAACATTAAATATAGGTTGTATCTTTATTTATATTAATTTGTATTTCCGCAGTTTACATCATCTTCATCATTCTCCTGTCACTTGTTAAGATGAACACAGCAAATTGGCCTGCCCCCAATCTATTGGAGTTCATAGCTCAGTTGGTAGAGCACTGTAGCGTGAATGCAGAGGCCATGGGTTTGCATTCCATTAAACTCCCCCCCTCCCCAAATTTTTTGTCGGGTTAATTTGCATTTGCTTAAATTGCAATATTACCACTGCAATGATCATATCTTCAATTAAATTTAAATTTGTTATGCTGTGTTAATAAATCAAAGGTGAAGAAGACAATGTGTATTCCATGATATATTACAGTATTTTTGCAAGCTTTTAATAATTATTTTTCTTTTACACTGTGTGATTGTACTTACAAAGGTTGTGTGTTATATGAAATGGATGAATGGACTGTACACTGTATCAACTTTTGCAGTTGGTAGTTGTGCAATGCTGTGGGATATTACAAATACTACTTTTCTAATCGAACTCTGAAAACTGTAAACAACCAAAAACTACAATGTACTGAAGGAATGATAAACTGCAAGCAGCAGCAGTAAAAATTATTAGATTATCATGGTTTTGTGGTTTTCTCAGGTGTCTCAACTGCACCATGATTAACTATTCAATAACTGAGTGTGAGCTATTAACACCTAGAACCCAGGTTTGAAATGGTCAAAGCTACATTCATAAGTTCCCTATTATGTGGCTAACAAAACAATTTCAATAAAAACAAACACCTTAGTTTACGTGGAAGTTACCACCTTCACAGCAATGCATGCTTTAATCTATTCATTCATAGTTCCAAACTCAGGTCAAACTTTTCTTTGACAGTTTTTATAGTTGTGTTTTCTCTTTTTTTGCTCTAATCGCCATAATTTTGCATAACCTATTGTTTGTTTGTTTTTTTAAGGCCTAATTTGCATAATCTGTAATCAGCCCATAGACATTACTGGAGAATAATGATACATTTGGCTGCTCTCAGCCAATCAAAGTCTGCTCTATATGAGCTACAAACACTAGTAGTATAATAATGGTCAGTAAAAGATCAAAAATTATTAAAGGTCAGCTGCAAAATACTGTCTACATAATAATAATAATAATAATAATAATAATATACAATATTTATAGAGCACTAATTCCCAATGATCTGTTCAATAGCCACTCTGAAAGGGTTTTAAAAAAGCAATGTGAAACAAAAGTGGGAAACTCATACGCTGCATACTAGATCACAAAACTCATATGCTGCATACTAGATCAGTCACACACACCCTGCATTCTTTATTGAGTGAGTCTTAATTTACAAAATTTATAATATATTCTTTCAACATTATTTCTGAGGTAAGTTATTCTGGTTTAATTAAGGATTTAAGGTTAATGCTTGAAATTAAGGTAAATATGAAAATTGATGTTTTGATTGCAATGGTTCTCGAGAAAGCCAACAAACTGTGTACTACAAGATCAAAGTCACTCCCATTTTTCAACTCAAGAATTGAGGAGTGAAATGACATGTCATCAACACTTAACAGTGACGTTAGCAAATTTCACCAAATTGTCTTTCTCCTTTCTGTACAACTACTCCCAACCTCCCATCTTTACGTGTACCTTTTGAAAAATCATTTTTACCAACAGGCAGTAAAACTATAAGGATTTAAAAAAATGTGTTGCAAATGTGATCTCGTAGTAGCCTGCCTTGATCAGTTCCATGATATGGAACAAGTTCAGGTTGGTCATCATCAAAAGGATCATCATCAATATTATCATTGAGTAGAATAGAAATGTTGTGCAGTACCGCACAAGCACCAATGATTGTGCACACCTTTTCAGGTCTCATACGACACTCAGAATGGAGTAAGTGGAAGTGCCTCTTCCATCGACCAAAGGTTTGTTCAACAGCCACTCTAGTCTTGCAATGGGCCTTGTTAAATGCCTCCTGTTTTGCATTTGCAGGATTTGGATATGGTGTCATTAGAATTAAATGGCTTGCATGGATAACCACTGTCACCCAGTAGATACCCATCTTCAAATACATGGTTGCTTTCAAGCCTTTCTTGTATCAGTGAATTTGTGAAAACAAAACTGTCATGTGTGGAGCCAGGCCACTTGGCAACCACATTGGTGAAGAGACCTACAGTTTATAACGGGACAAAGAATGCAAATTAAAAATGAAATGCAAGCTTTTACATACTGAATAAAAAATAAATACAAAGATTGGTACAATGTTGCAATTTAATAATGCAAATTTGTTGTAAATGTCAATTTCAATCAATTCAATATTTCTTTATTGGAAAGAGCACTAAATAGGAATATGTTATTTTTCTCATGAACCTCTCGACTGTAAGCCAAAGGGGGTACTTTAAAGAAAATTCAAAATAATTTAAAATTCATTTAAAAAATGAAAGAAAACCTACATTCATGCTATTAAAATAATAGTTTATTGCCTTGCATGGAGATGGGGGCCCCAGGTAGGTGGGGTAACCCGCCTGTCAATCTCTAATTTTTTAAAAAAGTAAACTATTTTTACATTATATTAACAATAACTTACGAGCTAATAAATTATGATGACAATAACAGTAATACAAGAACGCATTGTCTAGAAACCTGGCAGCCGGGAACTACTTTCAAAATACTAGATACCCGGCAGACAGAAATTTTGACCCATTTTCTCGGAATAGCTCGTTTAATTCCTCTTAGAACACAACATATTTGTATAGAAATCTCAAGCGATTGTAAATATTGTCTTGGGTTAAAAGTAGAAGCGACTGTTGAGCTTGGGCATAGAGTGAAATCTCAGTGTTGCGGAAACGTATATTCAAGTTCTGACACACTGAGTCAACTACAGAAATTATCAACGAAACCAGCTCACCAGAGTAGTATTTATTGTTTGTTCAGAAATGCCAAGCGATTATAAATTTAGAATCATGACTCACGGGTACGGTTTTCACTGTACTTTTACGAAAATCTTTCTCGACATCTGCTTAGTCTACTCGATTTCTCGATATCCTCTACAAATGTACCCTGCACGCAGAGTCTCCTTCGATCTTCCTAGATAAGTCGGGAAGATCGAAGGAGACTCTGCGTGCAGGGTACTAGAAATGGTCGACAGTTGCCTCTACTTCAAGCCCAAAACAGTGTTTGAAATCGCTTGAGTTTCTAAACAACTTCCTGATGTTATTACACAAATTGAATGAGTTATATTCGTGCAAATTGGACGTGAATTTCCGACTGCCGGACATCTAGTTATCGTGTGTAAAGTACACGTTATTAAAAATTAGGAAGTAAGTTTCATTCAATAAATGTCAACAATTTAGTAAACCCGGGTCCTTACCTTTGTGATCACAAATCGCTTGAACGTTGATCGAATGGAATCCTTTCCTGTTCACAAAATCGTTCTCGTGAGCACTTGGCCCTTGAATACGTACATGCGTCCCATCGATGCAGCCAACGACTCCGGGAAAGCCTCCCTTTTCAAAAAAGCCTTGCTTTATCTCTTGCCTTTCTGCGGCTGTTGATGGCCAACGTATGAACTGCTTCTGTTTTCGAGCGAGGGCTGTTGAAACTCTGCTGACGATTCTGGAAACCGTGCATTTTGGAATGCCACCCACTGTATCACCTACCAACTCCAAAAACCTACCACTTGCAAAAAAACGAAGGGCAACAAGAACCTGTTCCTGGGGTTTCAATGCATGGTTTCTTTCGGTTGGTCTTTCGAGATCGGGAGCAATCGTGTCGGTAATAAACTGAATCGAGTTACGCGAAAATCTGTAGCGTGACTTGACCTCGGCTTCAGAGAGTCCGTCGAGCAAGTTGTCACTGAGGTTAAAATTTCTTTTACGCCTAGTATATATAGGACGAACATCGCGAAAAAGCAAATCAACCGCCATGTTGTTTTGCTGTTTTGCTGATTTTGCAGCACACGTCATTTTAACCGATGGTTAACAAGTTAACACTCGTAGCGAGGTACGTTAAATTTAACGCATAGTTAGAAGAAATTTAACCCACGGTTAACACTAACCAGCGTTTGAGCAACCGAATCTAACCTACGGTTAATTTTTAACCATCGATTAGCGCGTTTAACCATTGGTTAAGAGTTAACCATCTTTCGAGCAACCGGGGCCAGGTTAAAACAGCGAGAAATGGTAATTCTTTGTGCTTGACACGAATAGTAACACATAAATAAGCACTTTGCATGATTTTAGCCACAAGATTTACTTTTATTGTTGAAGGAAGTCGAAAAAACATGCATTTGCACTCAAAAATGGCCTTAACACCTTCTACTTTTGACGTCACATCTCTCGTATTGCACTGCATATTTCTGATACAAGAACAGTGCATGAAATCAACATCGTTGGTCTACCGAACCACTGAATGGGTGAATCAGCCGACGTAAAGGGAATCGAATTCTTCTCTGGGAGGAAAGCTAAACTCAGTGCTTTTAGACCATGACAAACAAATGCCCTTTATAGTGCAGTACACAGAAGCTTCAGTTTTAACTTGAAGAAACGTTCCTGTTGTTGATATGAACTTTATATCAGTTTATTTTTTACATTGTGCAATCTGTGAACTGACGCTTCAATCACGAATGATAGTTTAAGGCATGCCATCTTTGTCTTGTTGCCGCATAGTGCCTTATCGTAATAAATTTGTAAGAGCACTAAGATATCAGTGCTGAACATTAAAAATTTTACTTACTGGATTACAATTAGAAAACAATAAAGGCATTCGGTGTCTTTATAAAGCAATTAAAGAAACTTATTGTCGCTATTTTCGGGATTTATTAGAAGTCAGAAACTTTTGACGTTACTGTTTCGGGGGGTCGTTACTATGGGAACTTTACGATGAAATATAAATTGGTCGATGCTGTTGTTATTCAAGCCCTGGGCAAACGGACGCAGCATTGTTGGGAGTTTTTCGTTCAATTCGCACGTAGCTAAAAGTTTGATCGGTTGCAAACTTTGCGCAACATCTCCCAACAATATTCAACCGCATGCAACATGTTACGCAAACCGACGCAAAATGTAACATCCAACAGTGTCATTGTGCACCTTTATATACTTACGATTGTTCTATGCCCTTCACAGTTTCTTCAAATTTCTTTTCTTTCGCCATCATTTCCTCTTCCCTTGCCTTCCTTTAAAAAAATGTACAAGCAAAAAATTGGCCTTGGACGATTTTTGTCAGTGCTCAGAAAAAGAGAAAGAAAAAGAAAAGAAAAGAAGAAAGGAAGGAAGGAGCGAAAAGAGGAAAGAAAAAATAAATAAATAGAAATAACAGATCCCAGACACCTGAGCCTGAGTCGGTGGTTTATTTATGCCCTTTCCCCTTTAACTTTCCAGTGCAACCGGGAAAGAGGGGCTTGGAGGTCCCCCGCCTCTATAACTTTCAAAGCCGTTTGCGATATGGCCACCAAAATTACGTTTTAAAGATTCCCGCTTTTAAAGATTACCCGTTCCCCGTTCCCCGTTCCCATTCCTATTCTCCGATTCTCCGTTCCTTCTTTTAAAGAAAGCCCTAAAACTTTGCTTTTGACTTATATGAAAAGTCCCACCTCTAAAGCCACGCGTGCGGCTGAAGTCTAAAGTAAAATAAATTGCTGCGAGAACTCAGTTAAGTTTATTTGTTATTCAGGCTAATTGTTTAGCGCATTGAGAGCAGGATAATTGGAAACGGGTTATAATGTCATTTGCAAGAGGGCCAAGTGAACCTAACCCGCCCAGTATCAGTAAACAATGCACTCTTGCAATAAATACAAAGTCTCGCCTCCAAAGCCCCACGTGCAACTCAAGTGAAAAGAGCACTGACCGTAACCAGGTAGTTAAATTAATTAACTTGCAGTGAGAACTAACTTATTCGTTATTCGGACTAATGGTTTAGGGTATTGAGAGCAGGATAACTGAGAACGGGTAATAATGTCATTTACAAGAGAACCAAATGAGACTAAGCCGCCCAGTATCAGTGAACAATGCACTCTTGCAAAATGCAAAGTCTCACCTCTAAAGCCGCGCGTGCGACGTAAGTGAAAAGAGCGCTGACCGGCCAGATAGATAAATTAATTGACTTGCATTAGATTCTAACATTCGTTTTCCTTTTTTTTTTTTGTCAACTATTTGACGAGGGTAGGTTTAACAATTACCAACATATTTGACCATTCAATTTGAAGACTTCGCTTTAAGCAATTACATGTACAAGTACAGCAAACGCAACGATCCGAACAAAGGATTTTCATTACAACCCGCTTCCATTTCCAGCGAAATTTCGCCTATGGCTAAATTTCGTCAAAACGAAATTTCGCTTCAGTCGATGCGAAACTTCGCCAAAATAACAGTGAAATTTCGTTTGACTCAACGAAAATTCGCGAGCGCTTTGACGAAATTTCGTGGCGAAATTTTGTCGATTTTTCGCGAGAACAAAGAACGAAAAACACCGAATTTCGTTTGCATTTCTTTTGCACAGTACTGTATAGGTATAACTGACTTGACTGACACAAAGATGTAACTTAAGGTAATTTGAATCTACAGGCAGAATCCAAATTCCAATCAAAATAACATAAAGTGCAAAAATACTTGTAAGGTATGTAATAAAGTCAAGAAGTTGACTACTGACATTTTAAATAACCTTTAACAACAGCATTGATGTCACGCCCGATTATAATGAAGGGAGGAACTGGAGTCATCCACCAATCAGACCAATTTGGATCCTCTTTTTTGAAAGTGCTTTTATACAGTATGAATTAAGGAAATCAGAAGCCAAAAATGTGCCAAGTAAGAAATACAGAGACACGTGAACATTGTTGAAATATGAAGTCAACATCTGCCATTTCAGAATAATTAGTTCGTAAAAAGCCTGGATTATATTAACAGTTATATTATTATCATTTGATAAAAAGCCTGGATTACATTAACAGTTATATCATTATTTGATAAAACAATGGTAAACTAAGTGTAATTAAAAGTATAATGAGTAAATATGGAAACAGCCAAAAACAAAATTCTTTTTGGAGGAAAAAATGTACATTTTTTAACTGAACATGGCGGTCAAAACGAGCAGGGTTTGGAACGTTCCTTACAATCCAAGGCCCCCCATTACAGGCCCAGTACAATACCAGGCCCCCCATATCAGTCCCCCCCATTCCAAGCCCTCCCATTTCAAACCCCCCCATTTCAGGCCCCTTACCATATCAGGCCCCCCACATCAGGCTCCCATTCCCATATCAGACCCCCCATCCTAGGCCCACCATTTTAAGCCCCGACGATCAATACGAGGCCCCACAATTATAACAAGACTAATGATAAGCGTTTATAATAATATTGATAATAAAATTCTTAATGTTTTAGATGGCAAAGCGAGTGAGAGAGCGGGAAACCAGAAGTTTATTTAATAAAAATGTTATGCTTGCGCCATGCGTCACACCTAGTATTCATTGTTCTGTTCTCTCTGTATATTTTGTTTGTCTTTTGTTGCTTTTAGTAGTTTCCTTGTGATTGCTTTGCCAAAATAGCAACTGAAAGACAAGAGACCGAATTATTTTCGACTTAACAGTTTTGTAGAAAAAGGTGCGTGGGTTAATACAATTTCGTTTGAACCTTGTGACCTAAGAAAAATGTACTTTATTTATGTGACAAGCTATTAGGGTCAGTGGGGAACGTGTGGTGGAAACCTTTTGGTTTGGTTTAATACGTGCTTCTTGCATGATACTGATTACACTCGCTGTACTCTGATAACCAGATAACCGATAAGAGAAAGACTAATTTCAACGGAATTGCAATGACGTCAGGAACAAATAAAATTGATTTGATAACGTTGGTGCCGCGTCGGTCCCGTGACCGGTTCGGCCATGTTATGGGCTCGAAAATCCTTCAATAAGAATGAGCGAGACCAGGTTTTTTTTCTAGCATGCGAGACTGAGCCCCCAGCCAAATCCTTGTCTTCAATAAGACGGCTGGACGCACGACCGGGGGTTGACGTCATTGTTATCTAAAATATGTTTCATAATGTTGACAGGCTATACACGACATTTTTCGGGAACTGATCAGTTGGTTGAAGATTTTATCTAGACTAGGGAAACAGGTACTCTAGGATAGGGGGAATTTGTGGAGTTTACTCTAGTATAGGGTAGCAAAATTTAGCTGAACTATTGTAGCTCTGGTGTAGATTAAGGTTTCCAGGGTCCCAGCGGCACATCCCCACCCAGAAATTCCTAAAGAACCCCTCCCGGGATAAATGTCTGGTCCTAATCCCTTATTGTAACATTTGCAATCGCGCTGGCTGCGATAAGAACTGGACGGATTTTAAGAGAAAAAGCGGACTGCAAGCAGTCTAGATAGCAGTAAACTCAGATCGACTCACCTGACTGTTTCTGTTAAGACTTTCAAGGTCTTCACTTGCCTTGAAACAGCAGCTCTAAATTTTTCTTCCCGAAGAAATGCATTCCCACTGGCGCCTTTTTCGTAATACAGAGCCACACAATTTATGATGTCTACCACATCGTCGTCATTGTGCACTTCCATCAGTTCTGGTGTGGCCATATCTACCGTGATTAGACTTACGTCAGGATCCTTCAGGGGCACCCAACGAGAATATAGTTCAAAACCACTTAAACATAGCATTATTAAACGTATTTTAGTATTTAAACGGTAGATATAGGCATATTTTTATCCCCTGAAAATTTTTCATCTGTTCGGATTTCCTAGCTGAAAGTCTAGTGAAATTATAGGGATCAAAACTTACCTTTTCGAAAATTTCAGCCAGAAAAAAGGCTCCCGACAACTCTAGCTGACCTCAGTTTGGGGTAATAACCCGTTAAAAATTGGCAATTACACCATTTTTTAGATGTTCGAAAATCCTAGGAGAGGCAGGCAAGCAATAAATTTTACAATAAATGCTCCGAAAATTCTAGTTCTCAAATCGTCTTCCGAACAGATATTTTCCGCCGAAAATTGACGTTGGATGCCCCTGTTACTTAACAAACGCGCAGTCCAAAAGATCGTTCAAGTACAAGTCCGACAGGTCCGTCCAGGCAAAAGCAGAAAAGGTCAAATCCGTCAACAGAAAAGGAATCAGTGACGATCAAGTGACAAAAACGACGAAAATAGTAAAACCGGAAAAGATGAACAATATACGAAAGTGATAATGGGCAAAATTCGACAGGCTTCACTTCTTTGACACTCATAGCTTGACTACAAAGGCGGTATACACACTAAAGATCCATTTTTTTCAGTGAACGCTAATAAATTTTTAGATTTTCCCCTTAGGATTTCCGCATCCCATCCCCGTAAAAAGAGGAAATCCTGCTCCCGCTGATTATTAAAATTCCCGCATCCCGCTCCTGTTTTCAGCTCGCATCCCGAGTATCACCACGAATAACAGGCAAATCCCGCATCCCGCCAAACCTATTGTGGACCCTCTGGATGGATAAGCAGTAACAAGTAACGATTTTTTTTTATATAATTTCTCTCCCGCTTCCGCCATCGTAGAGATCCCGCTTCCCGCCCTTTCTTCTCCCGTCTCCCGTACCCCTTCCGCCCCCTGTTTTCCCGGGCTCCCGCCCCCCTGTCCCTCCCCACCAACCAATAGAAATTCTAAGGGGGTTGGGGGTCAACGCATTACCACAAATTCTCCTGAATTTTCTGAACTACTAGATAAGGAAATAACTATAATTATGATAATACACCGATAGAGAAACAATGCAATTATGCAAAAGAAAATGCTTGCTTTGCTTTTTGATTAAATTTCTTCGTTGGAAGATATATCAAACCAGACTGGGGGAGGCGACGAAGTGCATAATTTTTTGAAATACATGCTGTACATTTCTTAAGCGTAGGCTAGTCCGATCTCGTGGCACGTGACTTTACTCAGCAGGAAGGGGTCATGAAACTTGCGTTTTCAAGTTTCAAGTTTTTTCCTCACAACCGGACACGCGGAAAGAGCATTTAATTTAATGAAAACAAATTGATATAATAAAAATACGAAAACAGTGGGGAAAAAAGGAATCAAAGTGATTTATCAAAGAAGCCATGTTCTCACTGAGCTTGAGGTTTAACCTTTCAGTGATTACACGTCTGTCTTAGTAACCTGGCTAACACACTGTGTTGTGTTACTATTTTTTTTTTCTGTTATCTATTTTGTATTTCCGTTTTTGGTTTTGTGTTTCCGTTTTGAGTTTTGCGTTTCTGTTTTAGGGTTTTGTGATTCTGTTTTGAGGTTTGTGATTCTGTTTTGGGTTTTGTGATTCTGTTTTGAGTTTTGTGTTTCTGTTTTGGGTTTTGTGATTCTGTTTTGCGTTTTGTGATTCTGTTTTGAGGTTTGTCTTTCTGTTTTGAGGTTTGTGATTCTGTTTTGGATTTTGCGATTCTGGTTTGAGTTTTGTCATTTTGTTTTGGGTTTTGCGATTCTGTTTTAGAGTTTTGTAATTCTGTTTTGAGGTTTGTTATTTTGTTTTGAGTTTTGTGATTCTGTTTTAAATTTCGCGATTCGGTTTAAATGTGGGTTTTGTGATTCTGTTTTGAGTTTTGTGATTTTGTTTAATTTTGGGTTTTGTGATTCTGTTTTAGGGTTTTGTGATTCTGTTTTAAGGTTTGTGATTCTGTTTTGTTCCTATCGGCCACCGTAGTAGACGCATTCGCCTAGCGAAAGCGTTGAAATCTTTTAATAGTTCTGCCCTAACGTGACCTATGTTTGTCACTGGTGTGGGGATGAATCCCCATGACAGAACATTTATCTGATCGCGTGTCATTTTGTAATCTGAGAGATTTTTGATATGTTTCTTTCTTGCTTCTGTTAATGTTCTTATCTAAATCACGCGTTATGTTTCGCCTCCGTTCATTGCGTCAGAATGTGTATAAGCAAATATCTTCCCTTTTAACAAAACACATCCTGATTGAAATCTCCATGTAGGGCCGCTATGTTTTTCCCGCTGGCAAGGGATTATGGGATTCTTGGTTTTCATTCCCCCTCGCCGGTCCTGGATAGCTGTGCCTGTCCTCAATACGATGTGGTTGTCCTCGATACGCCGTACCTGTCCTCGATACGCTGTACCTGTCTTCGATACGCTGTGCATGTCCTAAATACGTTGAGCTGTCCTTTCGTCGTGCCTGTCCTCAATACGCTGTTCCTCTTCTCGATACGCTGTGCCTGTCCTAAATACGTTGAGCTGGCCTTTCGCTGTGCCTGTTTCTATTAGAAACTAAATTTTGACCCTGATACCGCTTTATAGTAGCCCTTATATTTTCAGTCAATTTCAAGAAATGATGATTAAAAGTTAACGTCGTCCATTTCACGCTAGGTCCATAGAGCTGACAGTTGATGATCAATAAAAGTATGCAAAGATGAGGTGGAATGCAAGTATCATGCACACTTCACGTACAGGGAAGCAAGAGATTACAGATCAATATTAATTTATTTAAGAAAAAATTGCAAAAAAAACTTGATTAATAACAATATTAATCATGATACGGGGGTGAAAACTGAGTTTGTTAGGGAAGGAAACAAATTATGCATTATACGTTTATAGAAAGTTAGAATTACATTTTCCGTTGAAAGACTATCGCATTTTGCGTTAAAAAGTTTTTTACATGTTGGGGCGATTCTTAGTGCATCTTGCGTTAGTAATGCCATTTGCGGCTATTGTTAAATTTCTCGGGGTAATGTAACAAAGTCGGAGCATTAACAAACCATGGTGTTACAGTTTCTGCTCGCGTGACCAGAACTGATTTGACCTTTGCCCCAAGCAGGAAAATAAAAAGCTAAAATCGATACACAAAGAATACAGTTACGTTTGAAAAGGACTCAACAGAGTGGTAATGTTATGTGGTGATTAAAAGTGCAATAAACAACCCACGTTTACATTTGCTTGGGCCCTTTTATTCCAGACTATCAATATTCGTGTCTTCATTTAGAAAGTCTTTACCCTTTTTTACACGGGATCTCGTGCGCAAGGAAAATATAATTTTCAACATATCAATAAGAGATTTTCACGACTTTGTAGAAAACACCCTGACCATGATTTTTTTGTTTGCTTTACCTTGACACGTCCCTTCCTGACACTCTGTATATGTTGCTATACAAGCAATGAAAGTTAGGTTGTTAATATTATGCATTTTGGTGCAATATTTTCCCAATTATTAACAAAATAATAACAAATTTTAAAATTTCCCTGTTATTCTTGACATTATTATTGGCCGCTTTCACACGACAGACGAGCGTATGTTTCGGACAAATGGCGTAAGGCAAATAATTTGTCTTTATTTGAAAACGGAGGGTTTACTTAAATTTGGGACTAATAATGTCTGACCTCAACTGTCTGCCGTAATCCGTCAAGAAGGATAGTTAACCCGCTTATTTTGTGACAACGGCTATGACTTTTGAAAAAACAAAATCGAAATATAAGTGAATTACCGGCAAGCCAGCTTAATATACATGGGGCCTGATATGGTAGGTCGGGGCTTGGCTGG
>JBBMOI010000015.1:11625000-11785000 GCA_038088405.1 Porites divaricata | reverse complement strand
CTCTTCAACCACTTTCGGCAGCACTAAAACATGGAATCCGGAATCCGGAAACGGAAACGGAATCAAATATCAATGATAGAAAATTAAAGAATTTCACATTGCATAATTTAGTACAATCCAAAAAGAATTTGTTTTAGTTTTCTTGACAGTTCCCTTAAATATATTCTTGTTATTGTCTCTTGATAAGGTTTGCCGTAGTGTGAGTTATTGCACTGCAAGGCCGATGAAAGTAATTTTACGATTAATTTTTATTCACGAGTCTATGGGTTGGATAATACAGTTAAATATTGCCTTTGTAGCTAAATGTCAAGAATAGTAGTAATTGGCCTCAGACCACACCACGTTTGGCAATAAGTTCAACTTTTTCGCCAGGCTGAATACTGATCGATGGAATACTGGTGTACCAGTAACTGAGTTTACGTTGACGTCCGTATTTTTGTTGAAGAGGCTTATTAAACATGGTGCATTATTTTGATGTAATCAGTTGCGGAATCAAGAAAATGCATGCACAAATTCTCTCTTCCCTTTGGACTCCACAATGCCACATGGTTCTCTTGAGTAAGTTGTCTTGATAAATAACGCTAACGCTGTTGAAGACAACCCAGAAAAGACAATTAGGAAAAACTTGACGGCGACGCCTTTCAGTTATATAAACGACGCCTCTGTCAATTTAAACGAAGTCTGTCTCCATATAACTTACCTTTTTCTTAAGGAACTAGTTTTTGTCATTGCCGTTTTTCTCCTCGCTTTGCTGTCCCATGAGTATTTGCATTCTTTCCCTGAAGTGGTATCAAGAGTCTTTTCACCGGAATCGACTCCTCTAGTGATACAGCAGTCTCCTCTACTGAGCTAATTTACTCATCTGTGTCTTTCCTTTTTATCTGTTGAGTTATTTTATTGTCATTGCTAACATTTTTTTTTCAAATCGATCGCTTGGAACCTTCTTTCACGGATTCCGTATTCCGTTTCCGTTTCCGTTTCCGGATTCCGGATTTCATGTTTTAGTGCTGCCCGTCCGAGAATGCTCCACGTAATTTTCATTACAGAGAAATGACTGAGAAAAGATCGAAAATCGAAAAACGACTGTCCTAGAGGCATTAGAGTTCGCCTACATCCCATCAATTCCATTGGTATTTATGTTAAATACGTACGTTGCAAATTTTATCCGTTTTGGTTTTAAGGTAAACAGATTTGAAAATTGACTGTAAAGGACTTGTATGGCTGTCGGCGATAAAACACCGAAACAGGGCCCAGTTAAAGTGTTCCAGTTCGCGTCCAAGTTCGTCGGGTACACCCACTTTGCATCGGTTCTGTGAGTTAAAGATGCTTACTTTCATGTCCAGTTACATTTTGCACTTTCCGATAGAAACTTCTTTCGGTTTTTTAACTTTGAAAACACAATAAATTTCAGTATGGACTCCACAGCGAAATTTTCTGCTATTCGCTTTTCAATATCACCGGGAAAAATCGTCCAAATTTCATGCAAAACCTCTCGTTCGAGAGAGAATTTCTTATATTTTGAACACACTTCAGAATAAGTGACAGTATTTTCGCTCAGCGGTTCCTTTTTGACTGTAAATACGGTCATGTTTGTGTATCGTGACAATAAGCAAGCCCGTATTCGGCCGCATCAGACAGCGGCTTAGATCATTAAAGAAACATACTCAATCCATATAATTAGCACGAAAATTTTGGTTCGAAATTTCTGGCGATGGGAAATCTGGCATTTGCCTTGGGTTTTACTGACAACTGACAAAGGACCTGATTGTAACCTTTTTTTTTCTATAAAACCCGTTCTTAAGGCCCTAAATAGAATTGTTCAACTCTATTCGTCAGACAATGTGATCAAATGTGGGTTCGGGGGGTAATCTTAGCAGCAAGACTCTCAAATGTCACATTTCGTTGATGAATTACTGTAAATGTATGCTGCAAATGACTTGCGCTCCTCCGAGAACGCGCCGGCGTGCGATGGCTGATAACGACGGCGTTATAAAAGCAGTTGCAAGTCACCAAGATGATTCAAATACGGTCTCTCTTGGTCTTCCTTTACGATATCCCCGTCCCATTTTTTCCGAGTGAAATGCAGGACATTTTCACCTTGCATGACCGAGATTTCCGGAAACGTCCCGGCGACTTCCGACGAATTTCCGAAGACTTCTGGACGATTCCCGAACGTTGCTTAAACTAAGGGTGCGTTCCTTTGGGATTATCCGGATCAGGATCAGTGCTCCGTGACCACTCGGAACTCTGGACAAGGATTCATCGGTTCATTTAATCTACCATGATCCGAGTGATCTCGGATCACTGATCCTGATGCGGATCATCCCAAGTGAACGCAACCTAAATGTCCGCAGATGTTCTGAAGTGTTTGTCGTGCTTTTGTTTCGTTATAAAACAGTCCGTACTTTCGCGTATTCAAGTACGTGCGAACAGTCGTATGAAACTCGAGTGCTTCGCGCGCGTGAGACTCTAACGCTATTCTTTCGCTACGCTAAACCGACTTTGAGTATAAAAGACCGACTGTTTTCCAGTCTAGTTAGAACATAAAAAAGGGCACAAAGTCATCATGTGTTAAACAAGAGTTTGTCCGGATTTGCGAGTCAGGCGTGAGGAATTGTCCTTGATGCGTGAGATCGATGTCTTTAGTCCACAGGCGTAACAGTTGACAGGTATACAATATTCTGAAAATATAAATTTGCTTGACCTAATGGTTGGAAATTTTTCGAGTAGAGAAGAGAAACGCAAAAATTGAGAAATGGAGGGTCTTTTGAAATGCTTACACTAGCAAAGCTAATAAAATTTAAGGTACTATTGCATCAGTTTTCGAATTTAATGTTTAATTTACATCGTATGTAACTTTTAAGCAAAATTTCACATCAAAAATGTACAAATAAGTTTCATAGTTGATCATTAATAATCACTTAACCGACAACTGAGAGAAAGGCTAAAATTTAACTGACAACTGACAATTACCGGCCAAAATTATAACTGACAACTGACATTTGTACCCTCCACCTCCCCCAGCCCCCTGCCATCCATACCCTCGAGGTAGAAAATGGGGCTTCAACGAACAGTGCGATAGGATGAATTAAGCTAGGATAAGCAAGATCGTCGACTTCGCTATCCCTGGAGATGCACGAATAAAATACAAAGAAATTGTGAAAATAGAGAACTGCCAACTCCTCCGAGTAATAGAAAAGTTGTGGAAGGTGAAGGAACTGGTGGTTGTGCGAATTGTGATCGGTGGAGCATTGAGAGCTGTACCCGATATGTTCGAAATATACAAGGGAGACCTTAACGTTACTATCAGAGTGAGGGCTGCTTTGGGACCTTTAGGAGCTTCTTGTTGCTTGCCCCAATACTAATTGACCAAGCAATGTAAACCCTTTAAGCCTGAGATGCTACAATCGATATAATATAATAATAATAATAATAATAATAATAATAATAATAATAATAATAATAATAATAATATTATTATTATATAATATGAAAACTTTATTTGTGTTTTTGAATGTACAATTGTCAATCTCGCTACGTATAGGCAATTTACAAATGCTGCTTGAGACTGAATTATTAAAAAACAAACAAACAAACAACAAATTAAAACAAAACAAAACAAAATCCAAAACAAATCAAAATAAAAAATAAATCAAAATTGCATTAAGTCAGGGCTATCCCAGTTCCTGTTTCTACAACAAAAAATGTAATATGTTGCTCTAATGGCTATATTTATCATTTTCTTGATTATATAACATTGCTGCTTTTTTGTCAATGCCAATGTCATTCATCATGTCTAAGAACGTGGAGCATTCATCGGAGAAAACGCCAAGGGAACTCATGGAGAGATTTACAAATCTCACACATCTGTAATTTCTACTCATTTCGTTGATCAAGTTCACATATTTTTCTTTCTTACGCACTGCATTGTTGTTAAGGTTGGACTCGAAACCAACTGTTAATTCTAGAACATATACGCACTTGGACTGGATTAGGAAAAGAAGATCTGGACGATAATTTTCACCAGTTATTATTGAGGGATTCAGAAAACCATTAACATCTGCATAGAGTGAAGAGTGAACATTAATTACAGGTTGAAGTGACTTGGCAATGAAGTTAAGGATTGAGTGGTGTCTCCAGGTAAAGCGATCAAGGTACTGTTGACAACCAGCGATTGATTCAGGATTAAGACAAAAGGAGCAATCAGGGCTTTGTGATAATCCCCATCTTGCCATATTCTTACGTGTAGGGAGGGAGTTGTTGATGTAGCGGATGGTAAAATTGTAAATGTTCTTCGATAAATGAGACTGGGCCTCTGACCAAATAGAATTTACAGATGACAATGAGTACTTGATAATATTTGAGAAGAAGAAACCTTGAGATGTTAGGCGGTGTTGCAGTTTAACTAACTATTAAAATCCTATTTACCAGTTAAGTCGCTTAAAAAAAAGCTATTCCGTCAAGACACTATTTACAATTCCTTTCGTTAAAAAAAAACCACTTAGTTTTGATTAGAAAAAAATTCATTTAATTAAAAAAATATTCGAATTAAAAACCTTTCATTTCAATTAAAACAATCCGTTTCGATTTAAAAAAAACTATTTTCAAGGTCGATTGCATTCTTATGAGAAAATCAATCAATTAAATTAATAATAATAACACTAATAATAATAACGACAACGATGACTATAGCAAAGCAATAATAGCAATAATAAAGCTGCTTGCTGAAGACAATAGCTTATAGAACTAGATGCACAACCTCGTCCCCAGGGCGCTTTTCCCGGCTTTGGAAGAGGGGGACAAGGTTGTTAGATACAATCGGAGTCTTATAGTCCGTCGTTTTAAATCCCCGTTTATGGTAGCCAAATTGTAGCAAAATTCAAGAGAGAAAATATGTGTCAAAATCAACAACTTGATACCTAATTCAACAAATATTTCTCAACATCAACACCATTAACTTGTCAACTTTAAGAACGTTATTTTCAATTCAACGATTTTCGTTCAACGTCAACACATTCAGCTTTTCAACTTCAACATTGCAATCAGTCTTAAATGAACAACGACAAATCGCCTCAACAAAAACCATGTTGTTTCACTATCAACTCTTTCTGATTTTCAAATTAAGTCACGAACCAAAAGCTTTCAAGATCAACAAACAAAAATTCGTGTCAACAAATTGGGTCCGAGTTGGCCCCTTGTTACCGCGAGGGACTTGGAAACTAAATACCTGTATCGCCGTGAGGTCCGTGGTACAGATAGCGAGGGCTTGTACTAAAACATGGAATGCCGGAATGCCGGAACGCCGGAACGCCGGAACGCCGGAATACTAAAACCCGGAACACAAAATTACTAAAACCCGGAACTCATGAAAAATAAAAATAAATAAAAAATTAATTAATTAATTAAAACCTGTATTTCTAAAACCCGTAACATACTTCAATTCAAACAGGAAAATTCCCCCAGTATCCCCACCCACCCACAACCCCGCCTGCCAAAAAAAACTTGATTATCTTTAATTGGTAAGAACGTTTTGCAGTGATATTTATCTTTATGTTGCGTCAATCCTTTATTTCCAGGTGGCATAATCATGACCTAATGACAAGTACCAGATAGTACTGAACTTTGCGGTGGAACTGACCAACATTCAATGATATCGTCAAATAAAACGTACAGTAGTAGTAGTAGTGAAAAGGGTAAAACTCTAATACAGTAGTATTCGATAAATCGATGAGACACTGAATCGAAACATTCCAAGACTCATTGACAAGTGCTTACCTCTTGTTTTCCTGGTTTTTAGGACTGTTGCTAAACACAAAACAGTGATTACTTAGCTGATATTTAACACTTTGTATATCTTAAACGTAATAAACGAAAAGGAACGAGTCTTAAATAAAGAACGTAACAACACTTACCTCGCCGAAGCGTCCATTTTCCCAACACTGTGCCACTACATATGACTTTGATAAATACATTATCATAATTACATTTTGGCGGGAAACATCACCAAAATCTTTGCCACCCGGAAATAAAGGATTGACGCAACATAAAGATAAATATCACTGCAAAACGTTCTTACCAATTAAAGATAATCAAGTTTTTTTTTGGCAGGCGGGGTTGTGGGTGGGTGGGGATACTGGGGGAATTTTCCTGTTTGAATTGAAGTATGTTACGGGTTTTAGAAATACAGGTTTTAATTAATTAATTTTTTATTTATTTTTATTTTTCATGCGTTCCGGGTTTTAGTATTCCGGCGTTCCGGTGTTCCGGCGTTCCGGCATTCCATGTTTTAATACAAGCCCTCGCTATCTGTACCACGGACCTTACAACGATACAGGTATTTAGTTTCCAAGTCCCTCGCGGTAACAAGGGGCCAACTCGGACCCAATTTGCTGACACGAATGTTTGTTTGTTGATCTTGAAAGCTTTTGGTTCGTGACTTAATTTGAAAATCAGAAAGAGTTGATAGTCAAACAACATGGTTTTTGTTGAGGCGATTTGTCGTTGTTCATTTAAGACTGATTGCAATGTTGAAGTTGAAAAGCTGAATGCATTGACGTTGAACGAAAATCGTTGAATTGAAAATAACGTTCTTAAAGTTGACAAGTTAATGGTGTTGATGTTGAGAAATATTTGTTGAATTAGGTATCAAGTTGTTGATTTTGACACATATTTTCTCTCTTGAATTTTGCTACAATTTGGCTACCATACCCGTTATCTTAGGCAGGCTTAGCATCGCCATCTAACCCAGAGCAGGTGCTTATTGCATTGGAGCCTAAGGCTGCCTCACTATATTGCAGAGAGCGTAAAGTGTGGGAGTTCATCAATAAGAGAGGGAGCGATGAGTCGTTATTGAGCGACACTCTTTCTTATTCAAATACGCAGTACGTGGTGGTCGACATCGGAGGTACGAAAAATGAAATATGGAATTAACTACTGATCTTAATAGTTTTAAGCTTGTCATTCAAATTTCGTCAAGGAAAGAAGTGATCATCATCATCATCATCATCATCATCATTTCCATCCTTACAGTCATCATCATTATCTTCACCCTCCTCGTCCTAATCATCCTCACCATTATCTACATCATCACCCTCATCGTCTTTTTCATCCTCATCTTAGCTTCATCTTTATCTTGACCATCATCATCGCCATCCTCATTCTTATCCTAATCCTTATCTACATCATCATCATGACAGACCCTTCTGTTTAGTGTTTCTAAATGCTCCGTCTTTGATCTGCTAGGTGGTACTCTCGACGTGACTGTGCATGAGATCCAAGAAAACGGTACAATAAAGGAGATCCATCAAGCTACTGGCGGTCCTGCTGGTGGACAAAATATAAATATTAAATCCAGAGAACTTCTGGAAAAAATATTTAGCAAAAGGATAATTGAAGATTATATCCGTGAACATCCAGTCAATTGGTTGTACTTAATGAATGACTTTGAGGGAAAAAAACGCGGAAAACGGGTCTCTCAAGGAGCAACCACAAGAATTCGTTTGCCAAACAGCTTTGTGAGGAAATTCGCGATTGGAAAGGGCTGGGGTATAAACACATTTATCCAAGAGCATTACAGTCTTGACCACATCAAGGTTCAACGGAACGAGTACCTTTGTCTTGAAGCAAAAGTCATGCGAGAACTTTTTGACCCAGTCTTGGATCAAATCAATACACATCTCTCAAACCTTTTTGCCATGCAGAACTTGTCTGGAGTTAAATACGTCTTTCTTGTCGGAGGGTTTGCGGAGTCAGCACTACTCGAAGAGAGAATAAAAAGGCATTTCGGCCACAGTTATCGCATCATGGTTCCTCAGTACGCGTCACTTGCAGTTGTCCAAGGAGCCGTTATGTTTGGCCAAAACCCTGAGGTATTCCAGTCTAGAGTAATGACTGCATCCTATGGTATCCGTGTACACAGGCTATTTCTCGATGGTCTTCATCCCGAGTCCAAAAAAATTGTCGTCAACGGGATCCCCAGATGCAAAGATATATTCTTCAAGTTCGTGAAAGTGGACGAGGTGGTAAGAGTCGGCGAAACTCGTCGTTTTCCTGGCTTTGCACCTTTGACAGGAGACCAAAAGCGAATTAAGGTCGATTTCTACCGGTCGGAAATCGCTGAAGCGGAATTTGTTACAGATTACGGCGTACAGAAGGTCCCCTACCAAGGATTGGTGCTAGAGACACCAGAAGCTTGGAAAACGAGAGACATTGAAATAAACTTGAGCTTTGGAGGAACGGAAATAAAGGTGACAGTTGTTAATCTAACAAATAATAAGCAGTGTACTGCTTACCTGGACTTCTTAACCAAAAATGAGTAGTTACACTCTGATCTTTGGCCTTTTTTCATGAATTATAGTGTACACTTTTACCTATACCTTTGTAGAACATCAATGTATTTTTCATATTTCCTGCCTAATTAGCGTTTTGCAAAGGTGCAAGGTGACGAGCTGGTGACGTTTGTACCAGCGTTGAAGGAGAGAGATAAAGAGTCGATAAAGAGCAATTATAGAGTGTTTTCACATGACGTCACGGCGGCCATATTGGTTTCCCAAAACAATGAAACGGCGGCCATGTTGATGTCCCAAACTAATCCTCTGAGATTTGAACTCTTTTCTTATGCAAACGCTTTCTTTTGTTCCAATAAATTTGCATACATGCTGGCCACGTGAGCGAAAACACTCTATTGGATGAGGCTTTGGTATGATCTGAAGAATTATGGAAATCGAGAAGGGCGTCATCTGCTACGGATAGCACCTTGCTAGATCTGCAGAATTCTTCAAATCATACGAAAGTCGAATTCAATAATTGTTTTACTGTTCATTCGAAATAATTCCTAGTTTAAAAACAATCTAAAACATGCTTACCTTGATCGATGTTAAGTTCCCGTCTCATTTGCCTGTTTCTCGGCAATTCCTTGTGAAAAGGGATGTTCGGTATGGTACAGCAGATGTCATCCGTCGAGTTGTAATTTCCTGCTGTATTTGCTATGTTTTTAGGCAGTAGCTTGACTACGTCCTTCGAAAAACCTCTGCCTCCCTGAATGTTCAGCCATTTTGTACTGCTTTACCAAAACAACGCAACCTTGTCCCTAGGGCTTTACGGTTGCAGTCCCTTTTCTGGGGATTACCCTGTACTATTGATGTCATTTTCTGGATATCGTTAACGTCTTCCAAGTTTGGTCATTGCTAGTTGATAATGAAAAATAAACCATGAGATTTGAGCCAATCAGAAACAAAGTAATCTTTTGAATGAATAATAATTATAATTATAGTCGTTATTTTGTAAATAGAATTTATACTCGGAATCTAGTTGAAGCAAGTGATATCTTGTTCTGTTAAGGTGTTAAACAATAGGCGCTATAAGTTTCACACTGAAGCAAATTTACGGCTGTTTGTTAAAAGATACTAGACATCCGTTTTCCTTGAAAATAAGAGGAAAAGCATATTTACTGTCCACAATTTGCCGGACTCATTAACTACTTACGTCTGAACCGCAGAATATCGAACTCTGAGGGCAAATGAAAAAAAAAATTCGAGCTAGCGGGGTTCCAGTTATCGAGATTGGTTGAATATTCAAATTGCCATTTCAATAATTGATAGTTACTGATTTTTGTCAGCACTCTAGTGTATAGTACAGTGGAAATGTAACTTAATTAATTACTTCATCAACAAAGGTAACACGAATGTGCATCTTTATGATAAAACGTAATCTGTTTGTTGCACTTGATGCAGTGTTATGCACCTATCAATGTTAAGCCGGTGGGGGGGGGGGGGGGGGGGAGGCAGGGCATGGGGTGGGGATTTGACTTTTTTGAAAAATTTGCCGTCAAATTCCCTGCCCACGGGCAAATCATTCCAGTCAAATGCAACCAAATTTCCCCACCCCGGGCTGCACATGCATTGCTGTCAAATATCCCAAGGCTGGACCCAACAAAGGCACAATTGAAATATCTCCAAATAAAACTCTACAATCTTTATTTATGAACGTTGTTGCATCACCAAAGATACATGATCCTGTCAAAGCAGCAGTTATACCTTTAAACCATTCAATCCATGTTACAATGCGTAGAATAGAGAAACCCTTAGGAGAAAATCCACATTTGTAAGTTTAAACATACCGTTCTTTGTAAAGGACACTAAAAAAAGTATCTTTCAAGGTTCAACTGAACAAAAATACGTTAAAACAAACGAAATTTGAAGACAAAACAGTGAAATCCACTCACCTTTCGCTTTCTCTCGTTAATGGCCTCCATGATTTTCCAGACCGTACGGCGCATGCGTGAAGCGTGGAAGCGGGAAACATATGCTCGGTCTCAGTCTCTTTCTTCCGAGTCGGCAGTCAAATATCCCCACGTCGGGCGAAGAAAGATTCAAATATTCCCTCCCCCGGGGGAATAAGATCAGTCAAATGCCCCACCCCAGGGCCAACAAAGACAATCAAATCCCCACCCCATGCCCTGCCCCCCCCACCCCCCGCCGGCTTAACATTGATAGGTACATTAGTTTTAGTGTGTACTTACCGATTATACAGAAGAGGTAATGGAATGACATGTGAGTGGAGTTATAAGAACCAGAAAAATTCGAATTACAGGGATAAATTTCAGTGGAATTTTGATCAAGAGAAAGAAAACTTAGTTCGAGTTAGCCGGGAATTCGAGTTATCCGAGCTCGAGTTGACAGAATAAAAATGACTAAAAAGTGGAGTGAAATCCAAAGGAAATCGAGTTAGCTGGGAGTTCGCAATCGAATTACTCGAGTTCGAATTATCAAGACTCTACTGTATTTTGAATTTTATATTCCTCTGAATTTTGCACAATTTGCTAAAAAAAACGTTAATTTGAAATCATAAATGAAATAGGAAATAAAATGTGTATGTTTATTTTTTAAATTAATCGTAAAGTCGAGTTAATTATCTACTATGGTGAACAAAAGTCGCCATAGCATTAGTATCGAAATGTTGCCCCATTAAACCCCACAAAACAAATGTTGAAACCCAGAAATCAAAAAATGCGGCTACGTGAGTATCACATTCCAAAGGACGGTGGGAGAGCGAGGGACACAATTGCAAAATTTTCCCAAGACTAGCTACTCTCCATGATTATAGTCCAGACCAGCAGAATACACACTACTGAAAGAAAACTTTTGATCCATATGATTGGCGGACGGCTCTTTTGATTTCACCAGCAGTTTTCCTCCGGAAACAGGCCTACTACATGTGCATCTGCAAATTAAAGAACAAAACAAAAACAAAAACAAACAAATCAATAGCGCTGCATTTTTCCGTGTTTTATTAAACGCGTCTGAAAAAACCTGAGTTGCTATTCTTAAAGACCAGAAATGAGAGCTGGGGACGTGGGCTATCCAAAACTGCTGTAGGTGGTAAAACCAGTCTCGAGTAGTCGCTTTACGGGACGCTTGAACTTCAGTGTTTTAAAAGGTGAAATTCTGGTATTTTGAATAAGTGCTCCGTTATTGTACCATGAAGGGTTGTCCAGCGTGGAACTGAGGCGTCGAGTCGAGGGGAGTTTGGAGTCATTAAAAAAGGTGGGTAATTCCAACTTAATTAGGAACGCAATGGGAAAGTTGCGAGGTCAAATTTCGTCATCATGACATCAGAACTACACCTAAACACCAACTGCGTCGTTTATTTTTCTTTTCTAAATCTGGTGGCGGCAAAAATAATTCGATCCGCAATTTTAAAGCTGCAGGGAGTGATTCGAGTCCTGCTTTCGATAGCCTGCCAGTTCAGTTTTACCTGGCATGAAGTCAAGCCATTTTTGTGGAGGAAAAAAAAAACAAACAAAAACAAAATAAACAAACAAAAAAGCGAACCAAGAAAAAATTCCATAACTCCAAGAAACACCCTATTTTGGTAGTAAGATAAGAGCTGCCTTCTATAGGATAATACTAAGGCGACGACTAATACGCTTCCAATACCACACTGTTCGTATATATTTTGTTTATTTCATTTAAGCATTCTTTTAGCTATCGTGAAACTGTTATATAAGATGAGGTTAATTTAAATAAAATCATAACCGTGTTAAAAACAATCTCCTACAAAGTTGCAGAAATTTACTAAATCATATACCTGAGGAGTGTATAATGCTAGGACCCTCACGCTATAGCAATCAATGTTAATAAGAGGGCCGTAGGGAAAAGCAATTGTTTATTTACTTATTAATAACTTGTTAACATTACATAAAACTCAGGTTTGTTCAATTCAAATATACAAATCTGCATGGGTACGAGAATTTCACCACTCCCCAATAATGCTTTTCCCTAGTTTTACAAAGCTCTATTAATAATATGAGTCAAAAGCTACAACCTTTGTTTGCTCTTCCTCCATTCCTGAGACACATAATAGTCTGTCAGTTTGCTAATTATGTGAATGAGGAAAACACCCTTTGTTAATCATAATTTCTATTTGAAGAAATACTGAAAAATTAATGAAAAACAAGTAAAACAAATCCAGGTTAAGACAAAATACAAGTGTAACAGTATATTGACATTCATGTCATTCCAAGATTGCTGCTTTCAGCTCTTCTTTTTTATTGAAGTAAAAACACCGAGTGGTCCTAAAGAATATAAAAGTAAAAAGCTGTTAAGGAACAGTTAGGAGTTGACGCGCGTCTGTTTTACAGTAATTGTTTGTTCTTTTTTTTAGTCTCTAAGATCGACAGAAAAAGTCTAATGTTGTCTGCGCTCTGTTACCACTTGAAATATCCCAGGCCGTGGCGGTAATCTCTGTTCCACCGAAATACATACTGACCTCGATGTCCCTGTCTTTACCTCTCCATGTATCAGGAGACTGGACCTTCAGACTTCCAATTTTAGTTACCCCAGGATCGGTAGTGTATTGAGTATTAGGGTTGCTTGCGATGTAGAAGCCAAAACTTAGCGTTTTTCTGTTCGGTCTCAGTGGATTGTACGTTTTCTTTATTCTTTCACCAACTTTAACAACTTCACTCTCCTTTACAAAGCAATTGAATATACCATGGCACTTCTCGATGCCATCAACGAGAAACTTCTTGTCCTCTGGGTGAAATCCCTCGATGAAATTTCGTGTGCAGTCAGCACCGTATGTTGTGCTCGTGACTCTTTGCGTTATCTTTGCTGGCTTTTTGCCGAACATCACAGTACCCTGGACAACTACAGCGTTGGCGTGGTGGGGAATAAGGACTGTACATTTTCTTAAAAATTCCTTTTTTATTTCTTCTTGTAAGAATGCAGAATCGGCGAAACCTCCAACAAGGATCATGGTTTGTACTTTTGCGAGCTGTGGCTTTCCTAGTAATGATTTTAGATGTTCTCTAATTCGATCCACTACGGGAGTAAACAATTTCTTCATTATTCCTGAACTGAGAGAAAGGTATTCGTTGTTTTTTAACTTTATCTCCTCACTCCCATAGCGTTCCATTGCAGAACCTCGGGACTGAGTTACCAGTGACACAAAACTGCGCGGGAGTCGGATATTTGTCATCAAGCTTCTGTCCAAGATTCGTTTTCCACGCTTTTTCCCTTCAAACTCGTTCATCAAAGACAACCAATCACTGGGGAACTGCTCTCGGTAGTGCTTGACCTTTTCTGCCCCGAACAACTCATTTAAGAGACTTTCAAACTGCTCGTTTACTTTTATTCCCCCATAAGGACCTCCTGTCACCTGGTAAATCTCTTTTATGTTACCGTCGTCGTCAATTTCATGAACAGTGACGTCAAGTGTTCCCCCTGAGCAAATACAACAAACATAGACGGACACAAGCATAAGAAAATAAAACAACAACAAAACTGCAATTCCAAAAGTGCAAGAAACATTAAACTATACTTATAGTGCGACTAATCGAACCGGGCACGTGGAAGAACATAATTCAACCACAGCGTTCTCAAGTATTTTTGCAAACAGACCAATACTTTCATACATTTGAGGACTGTTTCCAGAGAGAAAAGGTAAATCAAAACTGTTTTAGAGTTTTCAACGGTTGTACTGATGAACTCTGAATTTTATTGGCCCATTTGTTAAAGAACGCAATTGAGAATAATCTTTTGCATTAAAAAAATGTTGTTATTGGGCTATCTTCTTCCAAATACGTATACTTCGGTTCGAGTAGTCGCACTGCAAGAGTGCACAAATAAGCAACTGATTTTGATCTTATTAGCTTTCAGGCATAGTCATTAAGATCATGCACAAAAATAAAATAAAACAAAACATCAACATACCTCCAATGTCTATGACCATATAGTTTGTATTGGGTTGAGACAATATCCCATCAACAGATCTTCTACCGGTTTCTGAATAAAAATTACTCAAGTTTTTCTCTTGACAGAAAATTGCTGCAACCTCTGGTTCCAAAGCGATCATTAGTTGCTCTGCATTATTTGCCCACCCTACACCAGCCTATCATCATGATATTCGAAGAAACGAAGTGTCAGTTAAAACTAGAAAAACAACTACAGTTTAACTATCTAAATATCTAAAAACAGAAATTAAGTAAATTTAATTCATGCATTTTTTCTGCAATTTTCTAAATAAAAAATATAAGGCATATCCACAAACTTTTCGTTCACAAAGTCGGCATTAACTTTCTTTCTTTTTATTTAAAAGAGGCTTTTATGACTATCACGTCAACCTTCTGCTTACAAGGGTTTAGTTTCTTTAAATATACAAAATGAAATGGTAAGAAGTGACACAATGCATTAAACATCTAGCATGAAATTCGGTGTTTCCTACCTCATAAGCTGCCTCTCTCATAAATTGCTTGGCTTTCGGTGTCCAAATAGCAGGCACAGTTAACACCCATTGGATATCGCCTGTGTTATAGTTATCATCTCCAGTTCGCTGGCGAATCACTTTGATAGCTTCATCCTTTAGAAACCTGATTGAATGAGCAAAAACTGTTTTCGCCATCACTGTTTCACCGTTAGCTGCTCTGATCGTGGTTTCGGTGTCCAGTGTCTATAAAATAATAATAATAATAATAATTATATTACTTTATTATTAAATTATAAATTTCCAGTTTACGTTTCGGTTAATGTCCTTTTTTATTGCGAACAAAACTTTAATTAAACTTAAACTCAGAATAAAATTTGAAAACTAATAAGAACCTTCTTCGACCTCAACTGAAGTTCGTTTCTTTGCCGGCAGGCGTCGGGTCTAGCCCATATCGTTCATGAGGCTCTAAGGCCTGATCGCCAAACCCCCACCCACACCCACCGCCCTCCTCTCCTGGTTCTGCCTTTTTAGAAAAATGTTGGCCCACACACTGGAGACGTTATACTTTCCCCCGTCTCTATTCAGAAGGTCCCAGGGCCTCTCAAAAATGACCTAATCCTAGCACGTTATGCGCTGGACACGATACTTGCCGACGCAAAAGTGAACAAGATGTCATTTGAGGTCAAAAGCTCTTATTAGTTTTCAATTTTATCAGGATTTTAAGATCAAAGTTTTGCTGATCTGGATGGATGAATCTACATATTTTTTTTATTTCTATCATTATTTCACAACACTATTAGTCATTTGTTTGGTTACCTTTCTTAGCAGTTGTACTATGGTTCAATTATCAATAATGATAATAGTAATAATTTTATTTTTAGTATAGTTACTGTTGTAATAATGATAATAATGTGAAAGGTTTGAACCCAAGAGTCATTTCAAAAGTAGGTAGAGTTTGATCGTTGCACACAAACCGATAACCACTTTACGACGACTGCTTACTAATGTCAAGGACGTGAAAAACAAACCCGAGGAGAGACAGGGAGCAGTATACAAGATCAAATGCTGCGATTGCCAGGGTTCTTCCATTGGTGAAACAGGCATAAACCTTAGCAAGCGACTGACCGAACAAAAACGAGCGACGAGGAATGGTGAAGTCAACAATCACATTGCTGAGCACCATTTACAGACGAAACATCAAATTGACTGGGACTCTGCGATATGTATAACGTATTCTACAGACTACTATAAAAGTCTTACTTTAGAAAGCTGGTTTACTAACTTAGAACAAACGCCACTAAATCTTTGCCAACAGCGAGAGAGCGACTGGAGAACTGACAATTTGACTAACAATAGACAACTTTTTAACTGTGACAATAGACGAATCGAAACGCACCAATTACTGATAACGAGTCTTCATAGTGAATAACATTACGGCTTAAATGACAGACGACCAATAACATCCCGACGTAATTGATCAATCAGATCAATAACCAGAGAATAACACCATTAGCTGACGTGATACAATACACTTTGACTCTGAAGATGACTACCGCACAGGTTGTTGAAACGTCAGGCACTGTCAACAACAACATTCCTATTCAGGACTACGTTCTCCCGGACGATCAAACTCAACCTACTTTTGAAATTGTAATAATGACGATAACAACTATAAAGGACGTTATTAATTTCTTTATAACTCCAGAGAAAGTTTTAAAAAGTATCTCCTTTTTGTTAAGAAATTAAGATACATTTTTAAACCCAGTAAAGTTGTTCACCCATATTACTGCAAAGTAATTTAAATCAGAGGGAACAAAGAATTAATACAATGAATTATAGTCATGGAGACCGAGTGTCGATGTCCATGTACAGACTTTAGAAGATCAAGCCGTACGGTTCTAGATCCATGAGATGAAACGTATTTATATTGCTACTGTATTATTTTTCATTCTAAACCCTTGATAAGCAACTTAAATGAAGACACGGAAGTACATAATCTAATGGTACGTAATGAAATTAGGTTATAAAGGAAATAGCCGATGAGGAGTCACTGAGCTGAAAAACTAAATCGACATCACTTAATCACATTTTTCCCTAAGGTATGACGCATATAGCCTTACATTTAAATGTGAGCTTGCAAACATACCTTGTCACTGTGTAAAGCCATCTTAAAGTGCTTAAAAAATAAATACACTTTTTCTTCGCCATCACCCTTAAGACCTGCATACTTCTCGATCGCTTCGTATCCAAATGAGTCGAACGATAGATCGGGCTTCAGAAGCAGACATGTCGGGGTTTTGCTTGTTTGGGCACCTCGTTCATTCACCCAGTCCATGTTCATAAAAATGGCATCCCTTCCTTGATCTTTGATAAAGGAAAATGCAAATCCACTGTACGTGGTACCAAAGTCAATTGCTACAACCCCAAGATATGAGGACTTTGGCGAATAAAAAAGTGAATCCTCGAACGCTGTGAAAACATAAAGTCTAAAATTTAGCCGTTCATCATGCACCCTGCAATAGAAGCCAATTTATTAAATCAAATAAGTTTCTTTGTTGCTATATTTCGGGATTTGTTTTCGGTTTTCATATCAGTGTTTTGAAAAGTTGTTCCTCTTTAAACTTACCATTGTAGGCCATTTCAGATGCTTCAATTGCTCCAAAAGTGTAGATTTCTGATACGTATTCAGTCAAATAGTTTCCTTAGATATGTTTTTCAAAAGCCATCTGCATTAAAGAGTTAAAGGGAAAATACTACTCAATGTTATGACGAGAATGTTGATTAAAATTAATCACCCGCGTATTCGTGGAAAAGGGGCGTACCTTTGATAAGTTACTGATCACGAATTGCGAATAAAAGGTCAAAATGCAATAAACATCCGCTCTTTCTCGGAAACATGACAATGCGATAAACGACACAATTAAGATACACCTATTTCAATTAAGTTTGCTCCCGTGAACCATGTTTCATAGCCTGCAGTGCACTATGGTAAACCCTTTTGTAGCGGGAAGTTTAGTCTTGTTCACGTTCATTGAAACAATGGAGACCATTCGTGAGTCAAAGTCAAATGACTGATAAAATTCTTAATCATGAGCGAGCTGAAAAAGTTCATTTTTAAAATCTTATAGTAAAAAATTAGAAGTCTCTTCTTTTAACAACATTAAATGAATAGGGATTTACCGCCTGATTAAGCTGCATTTTTGCATGGGCCAGAATGCTGCTTATTTCAATAAAGCAAATCAACGCTATTCTTTTTTTTATTCAGTTTAAAAAAAATGCCTCAAAAATCGATAAACACGTAATGCTAAGTTATTTATCGTTGTTCAACAAACGCCTTGAATTTGATTTTTTTTAACTCCATCCAAAATTCCCACGTGCACGAGCCAAGCAAACTCGTTGAAAATTTGTAGCATTTGCATATTACCACGGAGTAAGACCTAATCTGAAACCACTGTCTTAAATTAAAAAGCCTAGGATTCAGTGTTTTGAAATACATTGTCTTAACGTTCTGCTGACATAGCATGAAAGCGTCAGCAGCGTTTGCTTTCTAGGTTTCTAGGCTCGTTGCGGGTACATAAGTTACTAGACTTGTTACAATAATGCACCGCGGGCTATGAAACATAGATCATGCATCATTCTTCTCTGAAGTAACCTTAATTGCAATAGGTGTATACAATACAAACATATATACAAATATCACTAAAAAATGAATTTGCGTCCTTTCAAACTTTGTCGCGTTTATTTGGAACCGCTCAATTCATCAAATGAAGGCGACTTCTCCTGGGGCTGAATTTTTAAGGGTTTTATCCATGTTTAAATGGAGAAAGCAAAATCTGTCGTCGTATACCTACGTTCTCTCCATAAAACGTCAAATTGGGAGGCTTCACGTCATGGACGTACAGTGGACGTCAAAGAAATGTACACAAAACCGTGATGCACGCGCAGAGCAATTATTTTGTTCATAAAGCCATTTTTTTGACGCTGTCGTTGTCGTCGTCATTGTTGCTTAAGTTCCCTTTTGTGAAGGTGTGAACTTCGGATTTTTATTGATTTTATTTACTCAATTATTTAACAGATGATAAAATTGGTATACTTATGATGAGATCACGTTTATTTTATAAGAAATCCGTTAGCCCGGCATTGCCTTCAAACGCTGATGCTTTCCATTTTCAATATTCCCGGCACAATATAGTGAGCCCGAATGAGACATTTCGTCATTTCATGTACATGCTTTCAATACAATACAATACTTTATTCAAGAGATAAAAAAACTAAAGTTACAAAATATCTCTCGAAAGGAGACATCTAGAGGTTAACCCTATATAAATGATTCCCCAAATAAAAGATGAAAAGGTAAAAACTAAAATGTAAAACACTATACAGCTATTTCGAGAAAGGTTGTCGGGAAAAAGTGCACGCGACAATCCCGAAAGGCATTGTGGGTGGTTTTGGATTCACTGTTCTTCAGAGAAATTTGAAAGAATTGACACGAAAGGCCATGAAAATGTGTTTGCGAGTGCTAACGGAAAGCAACAAAAGTAGGTTCGACAGCTACAGTCGCCAGGAACAGTGTATCGATCATATCCCATATTACCTTTCGGGATTGTCGCGTGTACATTTTTTCCGACAACCTTTCTCGAAATAGCTGTATACAGAGAGAAAAATCTAAAACCAAAAAAACTAGAATAAAGAATATCCTTTGCATATCATAATTAAAACTATTTACAATCGTATTAATCAATATCCATATAAATCCTTAATCGGTTGCGAAATAAAGTCAGCGATCCTACGTGTACAACATCTTTAGGCAAATTATTCCACGAATTAACGATCCGTACATAGAAAGAATATTTGTAACAGTTTAGGATGGCAACTTTTTCATAGAGCTTATAATCGTGATTGGCTTTAGTTCGAAAAACTTAGTAAATTTAAAAAAGTCCGAAAACGGAAGGCCATCTATTCCAAAAACTGAACTAGAGATAAGAACTCATGTAAAATGCGTTTCACTTATAGAGGTGAGCTTTCTTGAAACAATTATGAGCCAATTCCCTGGAAGCAACAACAAGGGACAACTTGGTTGGATTAAATTTGGCCACGGTTGTGTCAGAATCTAAATTTCACTCAAAGTTGCCATAAAGTGATGCTATGTTGTCAAGTTGGCTTATGCATCCAAAAGCGAAGTGATGCTGGAACAATCTACCATCTGGTATCCGCAATTTTGAACTAATTAATCCTCGGACGTACGCGCAATTTCACCCCCCCCCCCCCCCCCCCCCCACCTTTGTACGTCGGAGGGTGAAATGTATCGTATGTTACTTGAAACTCATATAAATGGAGGAAATTGTCATAGAAAAATTAATCTGTGTATAAATGAGAATTATTTCTGAAAGAAATAAATGGTTTTATGCTGAATGTGACTGATCAATATTGTGTTTCTCCGGCTACCAGCAAAGGAGGGTTTTCCTGTCATCCGGGCGATTTGTCACGGAAGTTTCATTTATGTCACCGGTTATGTAAGTCACAGAAGCGAGGAACAAGGCCTCCTTCCTCGCGTTACAAGACAGTCAGGAAGATGAAGCATAAAAGGATTTTTCAGAAGCAAAAAAAGAAATAAAAGTTTGGAATTCCGAGAGAAATGAACATTGTTGAAAATTTAACACAGCATCTGTCATGTCTTCATTTTAGTTACTGTAAAAGCCTGTATTTCATTAACAGTTATAATACATTTGATAAAATAATGCTATACCAAGTGTGATGTAATAATTCAACAAGTAAAAATGCAAATAAAACCTTTTCATAGAAATTAAAGATGCAGATTTTGTAAAACTCAGTTGCCATGGTAACGCCAATGTTAACGTAAACGTCACGCCAGGCTTAAATGTTCCCACATAAATTTTATAAAACAGGTGAAAAGTTTGGTGGTCAAAGCTTGAACGGTTTTGAAGATATTCAACTTTTTAAGTGAGGTGCTTCCCCGGTCTGAATCGGGTGTAACATCGAGTTTCATGAGGGTCTGCGAGACTTTAGTCTAAATTTTACTTCATTGCTCACTGTATCTTTTTGAATTATATTGGTCTCTGTGAATTATATTGGTCTTTACGATCGACATAAAAAGTCCAACGTTGTTTGCGCTTGGTTACCACTTGAAACATCCCAGGCTGTGGCAGTTATCTCCGTTCCACCAAAGAACATGCTAACTTCGATAAGTCTATCTTTGCCTCTACTTTTATCAGGGGACTCAACTGTCAGTTTTCCAATCTTAGTTACACCAGGATCAGTAATGAACTGAGTATGAGGATCACTTGTGACGTAAAAACCAAAAGACAACGTTTCCTTGTCCGATCTTAATGGGTGGTACTTTTTCGTTATTCTTTCGCCAATTTTAACCACTTTATTTTCTTTCACAAAGCATCTAAATGCACCACGGCACTTTTCAATGCCATCGACGAGAAACTTTTTCTCCTCTGGGTGAGAGCCGGGGATGAAATCTTTTGTGCAATTAGCACCGTAAGTCTTACTCATTACTCTTTGCGTTATCTTTGCCGGCTTTTTGCCAAAGGTCACAGCACCCTGGACAACCACAGCGTTGGCGTTGTTAGGAATGAGGACTGTACATTTTCTTGAAAATTCTTTTTTTATTTCTTCTTGTAAGAATACAGAATCGGCGAAACCTCCAACAAGGATCATGGTTTGCACTTTTGCAAGCTGTGGCTTTCCTAGTAATGATTTTAGATGTTCTTTAATTCGATCCACTACAGGAGTAAACAATTTCTTCATTATTCCTGAACTGAGAGAAAGATATTCGTTGTTTTTTAACTTTATTTCCTTACTCCCATAGCGTTCCATTGCAGAACTTCGGGACTGAGTTACCAGTGACACAAAACTGCGCGGGAGTCGGATATTTGTCATCACGCTACTGTCCAAGAATCGTTTTCCACGCTTTTTCCCTTCAAACTGGTCCATCAAAGTCAACCAATCACTGGGGAACTGCTCTCGGTATTGCTTGAGCTTCTCTGCGCCGAACAACTCATTCAAGAGACTTTCAAACTGCTCGTTCACTTTTATTCCCCCATAAGGACCTCCTGTCACCTGGTAAATCTCTTTTATGCTACCGTCGTCGTCAATTTCATGGACAGTGACGTCAAGTGTTCCCCCTGAGCAAATACAACAAATAAAGACACACACTCAATCATAAGAACATAAAACAACAATAAATTATTGCAATTCGGCTAACAGTCTCACAGTGCGACTACTCGAACTGGGGTACTTGGAAGATAATCCAATCACAACGTTTTTTGAAAACATATCAAGATTCTCAAGTTTTTTAGTGCAACTGAATAATACTTTTATAAATTTGAGGGCTGTTTCCTGAGAGAAACGGTAAGTTCAAAAGGTCTTAGAGTTCTTCGACGTTGCCGTCGCCGCTTAGCATAACATGATTTTACATTTTGTTTGCTCAAACTTTTAATAGCGGAGCTCTGGCGCGCGAAACGCGCCTGCGGAGCACTATGGGTAAGAAAATGTGGTAAATTACCCATCCGAGAAAATTTGGTAATCACGTGACCGTACACCGACCGACCGCCCGTCTGCACCACAGGCATACCAATGTTTACTCTCACACTTTCTAGCTGCTTTGGGAGCCCAGGAGAAAAGTGATTGCACATCAATGTTGTGATCAACTAACCGCTGTCAAAACAAGGTATCCGCTGACGCGAGCTCAGGTGTCGACCCATCCTGGTCGAGTATTTTTTGAAGTTATTCGCTGACAAGTTACTAGTTTTCAGATGATCGCAGGCTCAAGTTTATTTTTTAAAATTCATATGAAATATGTTGTGTTTATGTTACTATGGCCCAGCAATATTAACATTTTGATTTCAAACTGACCTCGGACGCGAAAATTCAGCCAGTTATTTAAAATACAAGCAGGGAAGACAGATGCTTTTCACTTTTCTCACCATAGTCACGCGTTGGTCACTCCCCACGTCCAATTTCTATGCCCTGATTGGTCAAAATTTGACAGGTGAGTTCATGCGGAAAATTCATACAGCATCTTGAAACTTGTTTGCTTTGACAGCTGAAGCTGACAGAGTTTTGTGACAACTTGTGATGTTTTTAACTGCCTTTTTCCACTCGATGTACAAAATGAAATGCAGCTGCTATCAAGAGTCTTCTGTTATTCATGGCTAGTTTGTTTATTGGGTTTTTGGTTGAGAAAGGTGCTGCTTCTCAAAGGCAGAAATCCGATTTGGGATGGAATTAATCGTTTTTGTTTTTCACCTTGCTGGATGCGTAAAAGGGTTATAAAGGCTCAAGCGATTTTGGCCTTACTTGATAGCTTTCAGGAACTGCATCTCGAAATATGGTAAGCTTAAGTAATTATTGTATTTATATCTATTTTTATGAAGTCGAGCGCAGTTTATGAGGCTAGTTTATGCACGTTTGTATTAAGATTTGAGACACTGATCTAACCTCGTATGAGGTTTGATATAGGCTTACAGAACTTTAAAAAGCCTTTGGTCGATATTTCACAGCAAATAGAAAGAGAAACCGTTCCGAAGAATATTTAGGTATTATTTTGGCTGTAGAAAAAAAGCTTTGAGCGATTTTCTTGTCGCGAGTTCATCTTTGAAAACAGCAAACACCGGGAAGCCGGCGGCTTAAACTTAACTTAATCTTTAAGCGTAAAGACTCAGGATTCTTAGAGACACTTAAATACTTGTTTTCGAGAATGAAACTTGTTGAATTGTCACTGTAAATGTTCTACCGAATTATATTTTTGATCTTTTAGTTTTGTTAGTTGTCTCTTGCACTTTTCATCGCTTTGCAGTTTGTTTTCAGTCGTTCATGAACATCGCTTGCAGGAGTACTGCCTCGCGTATCACACGCTTTTTAAGATTACACATCGTCATAAAGCTATCAATAAAAAATAAACACAATAAACCCTTTATTATGTTGAAGCGTAACTCTTTTAAAATTTCTCTGCAAATGTGTCGCTTGTCGAAAATTGGAACCGGCCGGCCGTATAGGTGATTTTGGAAATTTTTTGAACGGTTTCGCTAAAAGCCCACGCATGCTTCGATGGTCCTGAATATTGAATAAATGCAATTTGTCTTGAAAAATTGTGAAACTGACTGCCAATTGTCTGAAGTCTGTATGATAAAAACAGCGCCTCATAGTACTCTTTCACCGCAGATGTGATGTATAAAAAGTATAAAAGGTTGGTTTGCACGCACCCAGATTTGTTGTCAAGATTTTGTAAAGTAAACTTGTCGAACGTAAAAATTTGGCCTGAGATTTGTTTTCCAAGAAGTCGTTTTCCACGCCTAATCTACAGTGATCAAGAGCCATTATTGCTCTTAAATGTGACCGAAGATGATTGCCAGTGCTATTTTTTGGGTCTATATATAAGGCTATCAACTCGATGAAAGATTTGTTTCACTCTAAAATCACTTAGCCTTTCCCTCAAAAGTAACACGAATGTGCCCTTAAGTTAACTGATTTGTGGATTACAAGATTATAGTTTGTTTTAAATCATAAATTTATTAATGGCAGCTTCGCTTTTAGCCCTGACTAAATCTATATATTATTGTCGAGAGCTTCGCTTTTAGCCCTGGCTAAATCTATATATTATGTATAATGTTTTCAAAAAAACGTTGTGATTGGATCATCTTCTTCCAAGTACTCCGGTCCAAGTACTCGCACTGTAAGATCCACAAATTAGCAATATTAACCTTCAGGCATACATTAAGATGAAGCACAAAAATTTTATAAAACAAAACAACAACATACCTCCGATGTCTATGACCATATAGTTTGTATTGGGTTGAGACAATATCCCATCAACAGATCTTGTACCAGTTTCTGAATAAAAATCACTGAAGTCTTTCTCTTGACAAAAAACAGCTGCGGCCTCTGGTTCCAAAGCGATCATTAATTGCTCTGTTTTGCTTGCCGACCCTACACCAGCCTATCATCATTGTAGTCGGAAAAACGTAGTGTCAGTTAAACTAGAAAAACAGAACTACAGTTTTACTACCTAAATATCTAACTATAAAAAAAGTAAATGTATGTATTTTTCTGCAATTTGTTTTGTTTATCTTTAACTTTATTAAAAAATATAAGGCTTATTGATAAACGTTTCGTTCGAAAAGTCGGCCTTAAACTCAATTTCTGTAAAAGAGGATATTTTCTCTCTTTCTTTCTTTTTATTCATAAGCGGCTTTTATGACAGTCAAGTGAAACTTCTGCCTACAAGTGTTCAGCAGTAGCATTCTTTAAATAAAATGGTAAGAAGGGATACAATGCATTACACACCAAGCATAAAAATGGGTGCTTTCTACCTCATAAGCTGCCTCTCTCATAAATTGCTTGGCCTTCGGAGTCCAAATAGCAGGCACAGTTAACACCCACTGAATGTCGTCTGTGTTATAATTGTCGTCTCCAGTTCGCTGGCGAATCACTTTTATAGCTTCATCCTTTAGAAACCTGATTGAGTGGGCGAAAACTTTTTTAGCCTTTACTGCCTCACCGTTAGCAGCTCTGATCGTCGTTTCGGTGTCTAGTGTCTATGAAAAAAAATAATAATTAGTTAATTTAATAAGTCTCCAGCAACTGAGAGTCCAGCAATAAGAATAAAGGAAAAGCAGGCCAAAGGGAAAAATAGTGTTTAAAAAACAAAGACCAAATAGAAAAAAAACAACGGTAAAAGGAAACAGAAAGCAGCGTCGCCGGGAGTCGAACCCGGTTCATCTGCACGTGCAAGCAATTCCTTGACCACTGCACTACCACAGTGACACACATAATTTAATAATTTTAAAAATTAATTTTGTTTTAACAAGACCATTTTTCTCTGCCATGGACACTGTTTCAACTAATGGAGCTGTATTTGTCATGAATTCAAACATACATTTGACGAAATAAGCTTAAGCTCGCATCTCAAGGCTATTTCGCATTATTTCTGCACTCTAAATTCAAAAGATCTGTTTTAGCCGCAAAAATGGGGCCGTTTCGGTGAGTAAAATACAGTACTATTTTTGAGGCTAATGTAGCCCATTTAGAATGAAGTTGTTTTGGCCCCAATAAACAGGGTAGAAATAGCCCTCTGTTAAGTGGCCAAAACCAAGAGGCAAAAGGGTTGTTTTGGGAAAATAGGGGGTAGTTTTGGTTTCTAATAGGGTTGAAGTGGTTCATTTTAAGAGTCAATTCAGCCCTTACAGAGCCGTTTCATAGCTTCAGTTAAGATAAAAATTGACCCACATTTTGTGGCCAATTTGGCCCAATGGGGAGCTAAAACAAATGTACTTTATATGACTAAATCGGTACCATTATGTCTGAAATAGAATTTCTTACCAAAGCCGTTTTGGACCTTAATTATTTATAACAGCCCATCCACAAGGATTATAATGGTTCTTGATATTCTATAAAATGGCCCCATTTTTGGGGCATTTAGAATCAATACAAGGGGTATCAACGGTCACAATGGGTGGCTGATTTAGCCCATGTAGCTATCAGAAGTAGTAACCAGAATGAGGGTGTAAAGACAGTTACATAATTATTTTATTCTATTTTTGTCCGATTAATGAAACTATATATTATGACAAAAAGGGTGTGGTCAATTCTGGGAATAAGGGTTGGGTCATTTTTCCTGGAAATTTGGCTGGGGCCATTTAAAAAGGGCGTGGCCAAAACTTAATAATATCTAAGCCCAACCATATCACCATATTGAAATAACTTATGACTACATATTATTTTGGTTTTTGAGTCTGGATCTGGCTTACAGTTTTGATATTTGGTTTCATTTGTAAATACAACATGGGAATAATCTTTGGTTATTTCTTTGAGTCCAAAATCCAACTTTTCTGTCTGTTAAACCTAAGAAAGTATTAGAATGGAAATACTTTATTTTACCTTCCATCTTTAGTTTCTAAACAGCCAAACGGTAACATGTCTAAATGTCCAGATTATGTGTGGCGTGAAATTGAACCTTAAGAAATACTATCTACACGACAAGCTGCCCAATGAGTCAATAATTTCAATGCTTAGTAAAGCCAAAATGCTTAAATAACAATGATAATTATAGTAAAAAGCATAACAAGTTTTTACGATTTTTTCCACGATGAAAGCGTTTCCTTTGCGGTCCGCAACTATTTGTGCCATGCGATCTCAACAATCCAAGCAATCTTGTGATAGTTTTTTTTTTCTGGTTTGTTCAACAAATAAAAGCCTCGGACTCTCAATAAAATAGACATCTGTATGTACTCGAACGCTTTAAATCTATCTTCTGGTGAATAATTACATAAAATCTTACAAAATTAAAGAAATATTCTGGAAAGTGTTTATAGCCGATTAGCCGATAAAACGCGAGGGACGCGAGTGAAAGGCAAGCTTGCAGTTTCTCGATTAAGCGGAGGACTTAGAACTATTTTCCTTCTGATTTACTTATCCTTACCTATCAAGGGATTTTTTAATACCCAATCTCCAAGCGTAACGTTTTGTAGCGATAACTTTTGATGTTTTATAACTGACTTTTGTTCGACTACAAAACGTTCGGTCAGATCGATCATACGGCAGAAATAGCAACATAAGCATACTTCTTCGGTTTTCAAAGAACCGACAAGGTAAATAGAAATTATTTTTTATCTGTTGAAAAACGACGCATCTTTTCCACAAGAAATAACTGCAACCACCCAAACTTACAGGAGACAAAGTCAGTCCGTGTGTCCTGCGTGTTGCGCATTTCTTTCGCGTCGCGCGCGACTACCTTGGCATGCGCAAAAAATGTGCGCAATAACAATGGTGAGCACCGTCCTTTAGTAGTGTAATACAATGAATGGTTATCATCTATCAAGAACTAGAGATGCAAATCTTACATAACTCTGCTAATCATAGGGAGTAAAATGGCCACCTAAAATAAAGTTACAATAATGTACATGTAAGCTTTAAGCAGTTTAAGCTATGAATATACCCAGTAGTCGATAACATTCCATGTTTTGGCTTTAGATGAAAGTCTTTTAATACATGCAAGTCTGACTCAGTAGCAATAATAATAATAACAATAATAATAATAATATTAGTCTTTATTAATTCATACGATAAAAACTACATATCTTATGTTAAAAAACTGTGACATGACCACTCCTGCAGTATTGTAAATTAATTAATGTATTAGGGCTAGAAAACAAAGGAAATTGAAAATCAACCAAGATTAAATCAAAACTAACCTAAAACCAACTTTGACCTGTAACATATTACAATCAGCGCTACATAGTAACAACATTCTTTAGGTCCCCCAGCAGTATATCAAATGTTAGTCAGTCCCTTACGAAAAAAAATCAATCGCAGCACAGTTGCAGCAATCACACTGCAAATAGTAACTAGTTGCTGCAACTAATTGCCGGAAGATCGCACAATCTTACCGCAATTTTTTCCCCATCACTGCATTTTTGGTGACTTTGCTGCAACCGTGTTGCAAATACTTCAGGGGCAACCAGTTGCAGCAAAGGGGCTGCAATTTATGTCGTGCTTACCGTAATATGCGTTCTACAGCATAACTTTCCTTTAACACAATTGATTCGTAATGATTAATAATCAGAACTTGCAGACAAATGTTTACACCTATGGATGTGTGCGGGGGCCTTGAAATGTACTGGTGATGACTTTTCGTAGCTGTCTACATTACCAGAGCAACAACGAAACTATACATCAGTCACACTCGGTTTTATTTGGAAATTCCTTGAACAAATACAATCGATTTGTGTTCTATATCAGATAAATCCACGCACGCTTCCACACCAACAACATCGCATGTTTCTTTTTTAAATCGCTTACAGGCTTTAATGTGTGGCAATTTCACTGACATAAAGTTCATATTTTCCATAGAATCTATAATAAGGTGGTTACTCGTTTCCTCAAAAGGGGTTATAAAAGCAACAGCTGAAAATGTTCTACATCTACAGCCTACGCATGCACAGTTACATGCGTGAGTATACTGGGCAAAAAAATCTATTTGACCAAATCTGAAAATTGCATTTAAATTGTATTTAACTGGAAACGAATTACGCACTGTAACTCTGTCATATGCTCGAGAAAAATATATTGTTTCATTCCCCTTTTTCAACCGATTCACAAACTTGAGTTCACCAGTAACACTTAAAAGGTTTGTTAATCCTAGAATCTTCTTCAATGCATACATTTGTATGTCACTCAACTGAAATGAGTATGGTTTACCTAAACCACGATCACCGCGTTTCCAAAATCTAAAAAAATTACTGCTGGAAGATTTAGTACCGACCATTTTTCGAAGGAACTTTCCCTCAAGTGTTTTGTCCGAAACCGCCTCAATCATGCATGGCAGTTTCTTAAACAATCCGATACCGCATGTGATCTGTAGTTCAACTCGTTGTGTTCCATGGAAGAGCTTCAGCGAATTACCATTCATGTTCTCAAAGGGGAAGCAAGAATGACACCATAATGGTCCGAGATTTCGGACACACTTACGAAGGTGGCGGAGAGAATGCACATTTAGAGTCATGTATCTGTCTCCATACTTAAATTGTTCCAAACATCTGACAAAAGTACATGTATCTTAGTAACCTTTCGCTTTGGAGGAGGTCATTTTCTGTCACATTATCTTGTAGCATTAACCAGATTGCCTCCCCAAACATGCCAAATGTTAAAAACATTCCTCTGCTAAGATGCCAAAAAGGCAGGGAAGAGCATAAAAAAGCAACCAGGTACGCAGTTCAGAAGCCTTTCAAAATTTGCCTGTCCTCCAGACTCCTAGGAACCCTCGTAATTAAATCGGGAGGTTTGATTTCCAATAGACGTTTATTCACGATATCAATTTCTGAACTCACTAAAAAATGTTACTTGCAAAGGTGGGTGTGAACCACAGCTTAAGTAACAACTTACAGATTCCTTGTAAAACACAGTGCATATAATCGATGGTTGTCCCTTGTATAACATCATAATGATTAAAGTAAGTTAGAACAGACGGTCCTTTTATGCCATAGACAGGCTTGTCACAAGCTACTGCTTGTTTTGCATGTGCTATAGTTCCCTCGTGAGTTCTTTCTGGACCAACAGGTTCTCTTGCAGTAAAGGGGAAAATGTGACAGTGCCCCCGGACGTTGTTTTGCAAGTCTCTCCTGGCTGAAGACATTTAGAACAGCCGTATTTGCCATTAAATTGCATACAGTTACACACCAGTGCTTTAGCTGGAAGATCACAAGTACCACACAAAAGGAAGCACTTCGATACTATTTCATTTCCCGGGCTTACTTCAATAGTCACACCGTCTTGCTCCAACTTGAGAATACTCTCGTGGATTGGTTTACAAAATGTAAGCATGAAGGGCTTATGCGGTCCGTACCACAAACCAGCAAATATCATGTTTTCCTTCTTGATTCTTTCCTTGTATGGTAGTTCATTTATAGTAAGATAAAATGGCCACAAGGAAAACTTAGAAGACTTAAATACAGGCACGCCATCAAAATTCCAAGTGAAGGATATGTTGCATGGATACTTGAGAGAAAGGGGACCATTATTTTCGGATAGTCTTTTATAAAGTTTGCCATCCATTATATCACTGTACTTTCCACGTATTTGCTTCGTTTCAAATCTCTTCTGAATGTTCGGAATAAAGTCTGACTTTTGAAATAAGTTTCGCAACTGTTCAATAATTGGTATCTCGATAAAAGATGCTGTTGGACCCTGCTTCTCTAAATTTTGTTGACAGTTTGTACATTGTTGTTCCTCCCTTTTAATCAACAGGAAACAAAAGCTACAGTACTTATGGATAATAAGAGGATTCTGTATCGAAGAAAAGTACTTCTTCAAAGCATAAACACTTTTCAAATGTTTGGGTTGTGTTAAGCAGTGAAGACTAAGCATAACAAGCAATTCACTAAATTGAATTCCTGTAATTGTGTGCGTTATGGCATACGTTGAAACTAGAAGCATGCTAACATAGCATGGCAGAGGAGGAGTGAACGTCTTCCCACAATGCATTGCGATTCAAAGTAATATATCAAGATTTTCGTGACGTCATCATTCGGCTCAGACGCTTGAACAAGTCAGAACAACATGGCGAAGTGTGTTGTTAGAAATTCGCGGCTATCATAGATCCGCTACCTTTCAAAGGACGATTAGTCTATTCGCCCTTTTGGTCGGGGATGCATTAAATTTGTTTTTCGTAATGCTCGTGTAATTTTTGTGAAGGATATGACAAAAAGGAAGGTTTCGTGATGCTACTCGAAACGTCCCGAATGAGCTAAAAACTAAACTCTGTAGTTGGTTTCCTCGAACCTGGTTTGGTTTCTGGAATCATTAGCTATTAAATAAAGATATGTCGAATACACCATTCTTTATTGAATTGCGAGTTGCATGCAAGTACCGTAGTTCCTTTGTCAAACCATTGAAATAAAAGGTAACTCACGTTTCTTACATTTCTTTAGTCAACAGACCCTTAGAGAAGACGATGATCCTTATTAAGAAGGTGCTTCGACGGTACTTCCTTTGTTGTTCGTAAAATGGCGCAAGTTCCTTTCATGTAAACATTGATGTCATTGATTCATAGGCTTCGTAATTATCTATATATCAAAGAATGTGCTATTTGCTGCGAACTTCTCTTGTACCGAATTATATTTTTTGCCTCTGGTGTTGTGGCTATACTTTCCTTTTATAAATGAAAGAATTGTGCACGCTTGAAATAGAGTCCATTTGTGCCTACCTTTAGGTACGTTTCAACCATAAAAACCAGATGCCTGTATGGCCTGTATGCTGTCCAAACCATAACTTAAGATACATCCCTAACAATAGCCTCTTACACATAATTGGCAACTATTAATTTTGGATGGGAATGTGTAAAGTTGTCTTTGCTGCTATTGATGTACTGAAGAGGCAGTGGTAAGTTCTCCATATAACCCCATACATTTATTATGTATACATGTTTCGCCCGTCTGTGCATATGAAACTATTTGTGAGAAAAAGTATGAAATTGTTGAATGTATAATAAATGTATGGGGTAATACAGAAATCTTACCGAGGCAGTTCACAGAGGAGTGAAATAAAATTTCCTTACTTGTTTACATATTCCCTGCTAGCAGGGGACTCTCAAGATGAGGCAAAAAAATTTCTCCTTTCTCTCGTTTTTGCCTCGCCATAAGAGACCTCTCCTAGCAGGGAAGTTTACATACTGTTTTGAGGGTTGAGAACATCATCCAGCTTCTGCAGTCAGTTACCATAAACTGCTGCTTATAAGTCCTGGGGATATACATCCTTGTAAAGGTTTTAAAACTTAGGGGTTATAAATGGAGGGGCTTATAACCGGAATAGAAAAAGCACTTTGAAATAAGCTATAGCTGTGGCTGATAAAAATACATTTTGTACTCACTGGTTTTTGATTAAGCTTAAAAATGTCACAATAAATAAAATTCAATTCATTACATTTGGAACGGACTCTAGAGGGGGACTTATATCTGGGGAGCTTATAATCAGATGTGTATTTTGTTTACAGTCTTATAAGACAAGTGGGTTTGCGGTATGTTATTGAATGTCTCACCAGCACTCCTAAGATTAACTAGCCTCCAATCTTATTAAGTCGCAAACTCAGTGATAACCTCAATCGCACACCTCAATCGTACACATGACCAAAGTATCATAAAAACCTAAGAGAAAATAGCCTGCGAGAGTATCCCGTTTTATTTGGCTCTAGTTTCACCCACCGAGAAAAACTGGATGAAACTAGAGCCCAAAATCCGGATGCTCTCCCAGGCTATTTTCTGTGGGCTATAGAGAAAACAGTGTAGTCTCATAATATGGTTTCTGTAAAATTTATTACTCATTTTATTTTACTTTTTAGTACAAAACATGTGAATATCAAGAGAAATTTATAGCAACTCTATAATAAAGACCCAGAAATAAAAATAATTTTAACAGTCATTTTGCTAAAGATTAAAATTAAAAACTTTGAACCAATGAAAAAAATGATTGTTAGCTTAATAGATATTCATTTGTTTATATGGTAATGACCCAACTAACCTCAGAATATCTTTCTTCTAAAAAGCCTGGTTGGTCAGGCACAAATGTTGTAGTGTTCTCAACCCAGGACAGATAGAAAAGAATTGGACTGAAATATGAAAAAGTTGGAGCTATTTACCATGGTATGTTAGCTCTTGGAAAGTTGGAAAAATGCAAGTGATCCTGCCATCACAATTATTGTGCTGTATTTGCATTGGCCTGCTATGGGACTATTGAAAAGGAAAACTATCACATGCAGGACATAACACTCTTAGTGGAGAGCGACTGTATGGATATTGATATAAAAATGCCACTAAGATGGTACTTTCTGTGACGTAAAATGAGGTAACAAAAATATCCATCCACACTTTCTAAAATCTATAATCCAACTGAGGCTGGTGTGCATCATCACTTTGATATCTAGCATCCAGTATAAATGAAGGGCGTCACTGACTTCATACACTTGCAGGTTTCTCTAAAAGTATAAATGGGGTAAACACCTCAATCACAAAATATATAAAAATCTAAGAAAAGCCATGAAAGCCATTCTTTTTCACCTTTTATGAATCCAAAGAACTTATATCTTATCAAAGAGACCCATGGCAAGATTTCAAGATTTGAAGATCTTTCATAATTAAGGATAGATTGTAATTTTAATCACTTTATTATTTCTTTGGTATTGGCCACCCTGCCTTGTGGTAAAGCAAAGGAAATTGAAATGATTGAAGATTTGGCGAGGGTAACGTCTGGGAATGTGAGATGTTTTCATAATTTATAATCTTAATTAAGTCTCTGTATAATAATATATTGGGAATGTTTGAAGTATTCAACAGTGTTCAGATTAAGCCATTTTGCTTAAAAGTCGGAATCAATAACACAAAAAGACTACATTCAGACTCTCTGCATTTCCTGCGTGATGACACGTTTCGCAGCATTCTGTAAGACTTATCACAAAACCGCCAAAGTTGACCGATTTCTCGGCCTTCAAAATGGTCAAATATCTGGGTCACTTTGGGTCACTTTAGTAAAAATAAAAAGATAAACCTCTGAATTACTTAAATATCGGACTTAATTAAACAATACCCCACTAGAAAAGAAATGACAAACATGTTTTCAGAACTATTCCTACGCGGCGAACGTTGACAGACCAGGACATCATAATTCAAATACGAAAAAATATACGTTCCAGAAGAAATACTCCCGTAAAGCTTCCTTTTATGAAAAGATAAAAATACAAAGAATGTATGAATAGTCTTACTTACCTCTAGTTGGGATTCTAACCCGGTAAAAATGTCACACAAAAACATCGTAAAAACACGACTTCCGAAGGAAAACTCCGCCATCTTGTAAGAAACACAATCGCAATGCAGTGTGGGAAGACGTTCACTCCTCCTCTGATAGCATGGCATACTGTGGCCTTCATAGATAGGCTCTTCCATCTCGTTCTTTGACCCTTTGCTTAAGTCATCTTTTTCTATATCGACGTTTCCTAAGTCCTCGTCGTCACTTACTTCTTCGTCGTTTTCCTCAAGAACAATATCTTTGAGTAACGTGTCCCACGAGTTCTGTTGCAAACAGTTGTCATCATTTTCGATATTATCATCACTAACGTCGTAAGAAGAAGAATTCGTCCTTTTCAAACTTCCTCTTTTCACTTCGGCGTGATACGCGTCGTCGAAAACATTCGCTCCCGTTATGGCTATACTCCTTTATACTTGCTCATAGAGGTAGGTACAATAATAATTCTGACCTGTTTGTTTTGGCAATTTTCCTAACCATACATGTATACCCGAAGCTCAAGACATGAGGATGGGCAAGGGGGATATTTTCCATCACTCAGAGCTGGATCAATATGCGTATGACATGATTTGAGTCTACTTCTTTCGCTTGCAGGAATTTAGACTCTCAATGATTCTATTTTTCATGCTTTATTAAAGGCTATTATTAAGGTTGCCAATCACCCAAGTTACATCTTTGGAAATCAAGATATTATCACCTTTAATGACATATACAGTATAAACTCCCACTCAAATAATGATAATAAAATCCCTCACAACAAAGCATTAAAATATGTAGCCATGATGTTTCAGTGACAAATCTACTTCCAGTTTAACAGAGCTCTCTAAAAATGCTAACTGAGTGTTTGATTTCCTGTCATTCCACAAACCTCTGGACTAGTATGAGCACATTATGCAACCCTCCAAAAAACACACACCAAAAAACAAAGGGGAATGCCTTATGACAAAATACATGCATGATAAAAGATTGGCTTCATCAATAACAGCTTCTTTTGGTGTCAATTCAGAATAACTGCGACATTAACTGATTCCCCAGTTAGTGACAAAGACATCAGCTTAAAAACATCAAACTTTCCCTGACCTGCTAATATGACGTCATTGTTGTGGCTGTCTTTCAAAACTACGAGTTGATCTTGGCTTATTCCTTTAATTTCTTTTAATTTTCTATGAGACACTAATAATTCTTTCAGATTTTGATATTTATGTTTTAAAATTCTCACTGCTTTATTACATATATTTGAATCCAAAGTGTTATGACTGGCACTTTATGTATACTGTAAAGTGATCAATTAATGCCAGAAAAGTTTAGGATTTCTTAGCATGAAGCTTCGCACCTAACAGGAATATACAGTACTTTGATCACCTTACTAAATCGTTATGTGAGGAAAAACATTAACAGAAATGTACCATTGATCATTTTAAACATTGCACTGTACTGTAAAGCGATCAATCAATGCCTAACAGAAAGGATTCTTCAGCATAAAGCTTTCCACCTAACTGGAACATATACCTTGATCACCTTACCAAATCGTTATTTGAGGAAAAAAGTAGAAATGTACCATTGATCATTTTTAATAAGAATTACACTGCACTGTAAAGTGATCAATCAATGCCTAACAGAAAGGATTCCTCAGCATAAAGCTCCGCACCTAACTGGCATATACCTTGATCACAATTACCATGTACATGTAAATGTAGCAGCCAAACATTCTATTAAAATTTGTGGAAGAATAAAGAAACTTGAAATATATTATTGGAACTGATTTGCAGTTGAGGTCATACGATCCAGCTGAGTAAACAAGATTGGCTTTCTTCAACTATGTCCATGGTATGGAAACTCACAAAAGTTGCTGATCTTTTTATCACTTAAGTACAAACTGTTATCTGCAAAACTTGTTTGATTCCAAAATAGTCTGAAATTGTTGTATATAAAAATTCATTCTATTAGTTTTAATGTAGCACTGCACATGACATTTACCTTTCAAACGGCGATGCAATCCTTCGATCCTTTACGAAACAAATGAGACAAAACATGGCAATTATCTTGATAAGAATCTTCTATCCACAGAGTAAAATCGCTGAGTTTAAGGAAAATCAAACTAAAATTCGCTTAAAATGTAGAGCGTCCGTTGACTTCACCGTTACATTGAATGGAAGCCCCCCTAAACATTTCAAACAGGAGGGCGCAGTTTGGCAGTGTGCAAGGATTTATGGGAGTGACGTGTATAATTATTGGAAGTCCTCAGATAACAACGACCGAGACAAAAGAGCCTGCGATACAAAAAACGTCATGCGGTGTTAACCATGGTTTTGTACCAAAATGGCGGACTTGATGTCGGCCACGAGAAAAGGTTTTGTAGGGCGAAGAAGGCAGTCTTTTTTCTGGAATTTTGTTAGCTAGTGCAGAGATAATTGTAAGGATGCAAGTAAAGAAAACTGAAAAAAGGATTATTGCTAATAAAATGAATTTAACATCGTATCCTTGTGTAAGTTTGCTCGTTGTTATTTAACAAATACTTGAGATATTTATTAAATAACAACGACTTGGACCAGGTTTGGAAGGGTAGGGTGGGTGGGTAGAACTCTACGACAGTTTCTTTTGTCTGCGGCTGTTCGGTAAATATTCCACTTTTAAAAACTGAATGGCGGTAAATTCGAACACGTGGATCGATCTTTTTACCAAGAAATTCTCGGATTATTCTGGTTATTAGTTAAGCTTTGATGACGCCTTGAAGTTTTAAAAGCATATGTTGTCGCCACCACTTCGACCTTATTAAGCAAACAAAAGGCTTTGGAACCACTTCTATGACAAGAAATCTTAAAGGTATACCGTAACATTCCGAAAATAAGCCCCAGGGCATATATTTTTCAAAGGCCCTTTTTTGAGGGGCTTAGTTTTGGGGGGGGGGGGGGGGGGGGCTTATATTCGGAGGGACTTATCTACGGAGGGAAATTTGCGCTTCGAAATCGATTGGGCTAGCCTTATAGTTGGAATTAAATTTACCGTTTTTGCTTCGTTTTGGGCTTATATTTGGAGGGGCGATTTAACGGAGGGTTTTTTGCGTTATGAGCTGGGGGGGGGGGGGGGGGGCGTATATTTGGAGGGGCTTATTTTCGGAATTTTACGGTATGTCAAAATTTACTTTTTAATAAGCATTCCTATTCACTATAAATTTTAATGGCTTTAGGATGAGAACTGGGGAACAACTTAATTAATGCATGGAGAATAATTGAGTTGAAAATCACTGCTTCTACATTTGTATAACTTGAAATTATTTTTTTGTAGGGGAGGCTATTTAAATCAATGGAGGTCTAAAGCCTTATGCCTCCAGACTTTCAGAGGACTTGACAAGCAAAGCTTATAGAAATAATTCATTTATTAATAAACGTATATGATATTTTATTAATTTTAGAGAGCTGGATTAATGCAACGAATTGACAACAGAGTTGTAAAGAAAGTGAACGAACTGGTAAATGATGGTGTCACTAATGTCGCAGAGATGGAGAGGCATCTAGGCTTCTACATAAAAAAAGCGGCTTTATGATAGTTTTGCCTCTGCCAGATCCTGGGAACCACCTATTTTCCCCATGTCGTAATGACATTTATAACATCATGTACAGGGCCTCCATACAGATGCGTCACTCAAAAATTGATCAAGAGGAATTGGCCCATAAGATTGCTGAATGGCTCCAAGAATCCCCCCAAGATAAATTCTGTTTGCGACCAAGTACGAAGTCTGCATCAGACGTTTTTGAGTCAGCACAAGAACGAGGGGGGCGCAAGGGGGGTATGAATACCGCAAAACGGCACAGAAATACAATGTACGTATAAACAGCGCACAGAACAACATAAGAAAACCGCAAACTGCATTGAAATAATCTGAAAATTTCTAAATATCGCAAACCGCTTGGTTTTGTAAAACTGCATTACTGCAACTTAAGGTGGCTGAATACAGTTTTGCGGGCGGTCAGCGGTAACTCGCGTGACCGCGCGTGTTTTAAATTAGACAAACAAACATGGCGGCGCAAAAAGCAAAGGTACACAGAAGACGATTTCTCAATAAAATTTTGGGATATTTGGCAGAATTTTAACTTTTGTCGTATTTTAAATAATGAGAACTTTAAAATGGAAGTTGAACTGACGATTTTTGTGCCACATTTAATAATTACAGTACAATTATATTAATGATTATCTAAAAACCCGTCTGTTAAAATTTGGTCAAATTAGTTTCAAATGGTTATGATTAATCATAGTAAGGTTGGTGCAACTTTATAGGAAAATCTAATGAGCGAATTTTATGTAAACTTGACAAAGGTTGTATTCAATCGTTCATGTTGCCATGGAAACTACAAAATCGTCAAATTTTACCCGTCAACCAAAAACTTCCATCAGTATATTATTCACTTGCCAAGTTTCAGCTTGTGAGCTGCAACCTTTCTCTTGCCATGATTTGGCAAAATGACATATACTCAGAAACTGCCAAAACTGTGTTCAGCCACCTTAATTAAAATAAATATTCCCGCAAAACCGCACCAAAAATCGAGCAAAAACGCATCACCGCAAACCCTTACGTTCCCATCAAAAAGTGTTAGAGGAGGATGACATAATGTGGCAGCTGAATGATGGAGATTTATATGCTGACAAACAGACAACTGATCTGCTGTTTGTTCACCAAACCCACTGGCAGAGAACAATTCTTGAAAAAATATGGCAATGAAATTTGCCTCTTTGATGCCACCTACAAAACTTCCTGATATGCACTTCCTCTATTCTTTTGTGCGTCAAAACTAATGTCGATTACTGTGTTGCTGGGTAATTGTCATACAGCAAGAGACCAGGCAAGCAATTGCTGAAGCACTTGATGTGTTACTTGAGTCGAAGCCACAAATATGGTCGCCAAGATTTTTCATGAATGGCTTCAGTGATCCTGAAATAAAAGCAATCAAACAAGATTTTTTAGCATGAGTTTAAAAAAAAGGTCTAAAAAAACTCGTTTGTAACATGACAAACTTGAGATGATCATTCAGAATAGTTTATTTAGGAAAAAAACACTTCCACAATAATCTCTGAAATTCTGAGAAACTACCCACCTACCCTATCCATTAGGCATTTTTTCCCTAAGAAAGTAAGTTAATGCCAATGTTGGGTTAAGGGTAGGTGAGCAGTCACCTAGCCAGCAGCCCTGTCTTCTCTGTAAATTTCACAAAAATCCGGTTAATCCAAACTACCATATGTCGATTAAGACAAGTGAAGCGATTCTGAAACCCTTTATAGATCTCAAATTTAGCGCTTGGTTTACGCTGGGCTCAGAAAAAAAAAAAACATGTTTTGTGACACTTAGAACTTTTTTCAAGGTTTTCAAGATTCACTGGAGTTTTTCGATTTGTCAAATTTGCTGAGAATATAGGACTGCCGGGTCATTTAGCGTTTTGAACACCTTGAACAAAAGAAAAGAGACTTAGAAAACACAAGTGCTACCTACTTGTCTAGTCGAGTTTCCTTCTTTAAAAGACATTAAAAAGGAAAATAGACTTATTAATATAAAATTGTTTCACTCCTTCCTTCTATTTATACTTAATTAAGTAAGCTTGTGGTTATTGCATGAAGTTGTTGGAAGGTTAGGTATAATCAAGGTCGATGTTGTTACAGATTAGTCAGTTATCGGCCAGCAAAACTAACTAATCTGATAGAAGGTTGCATTGATTTCCAAAATTAACTGTGGGCTCAGCCAATGACAAGACAGATATTAAATACAATGTACAAAACAAAGACTTTCATATCTTTGCACATTCAGGTTGTATGTTTATATCGTGACTAAGAGACTTCAAGTTAACAAAAACATATGGTGAGTTTTTCTCAGCTATTTTGAGGTGATAAGCACTTGATTCTCAAACCTGGTTCAGGTCGTTGTTATTAGTATAACAACGACCTGAACCAGTTTCACTCTCAATTTATCAAGTATATAGACTTTGAAGCAAATGTGAATTAAAGAATCATAACAGCAAAGTCATGGATGGATTAGGAAAAACAATTCTTTTTTTTTTTCGTTCAATAGACTCACCTTTTTTAATCTTGTGAAACTTCACAGCTCTGCATCACTCGCGTGGCAAAACGGTTCCTCTGAGCGCCACATATTGGGGTACATAATAGGGGTAATGGGGCAAGACCGCATGACGTTTTTCGTATCGCAGACTCATCCTGGTCTCGGTCGTTCTTAGGTAATGCTAACCGTTATCTAAGGACTTCCATAATTATTTTCGTATCCAAACCCCGCGCTATCATTATGTCTTGGCGGGAAAGCAAAATTACAATAACCTTTAAAATGTTCTTACCTGGTTTTCCTCGGCCTCTGCCTTTACTATCCTTTTAAATTAATCTTCCCTTAAAATGAGGAAAATAAAAACGCCTTTTTTTGCCGTCCTCATACACTGTAACCATATTATGATCATCTCCATGATGGGCTCCTGTCTCCGTCTAGAAAATCATCTATATTAAAATGGACAGGTTCAGGGCAACGATCTTCGGTCCAATATGCGCCATTTAAGAAATCGTTGTGACTCAAGACGACTTACCTGAGGGAACTTTCCACCGTTGCTTGTGTGAACGTTTGCCTCTAGCCATGTCTTAACTTGCTCTTTCGAACTACCAATCCTTTATCGAGGCTCTCCATGATAAAGACAAAGCGGCCCATACTCAGTGATTAGGAACTAATGCTTCCGACTAGACACTGATTTGATTAACATATATTCTTCAAATCGGTGTTGGTTCTAGTAGTTGGGCCATTTTGCGTTGTCGTGAGGTCTAAACAGCTCAAGTAGTATAAGCAAAGTCAGCCCTAAATCGGAACCAACTAGACTAAAACCCGAAGTGTCTCCATTTTTTGAACAGAAATGGCTCTAGTGAAAGGGGCCGATACGCATCACATGGGTGAAACAATTCCTCCTGTGGTCCAAAAATAAACGATTTTCTATGGGGCTGCAATGGTCTTTATTGGGGTCGATTTCGACCAAATTGACAAAATGGCGCCACGAAGAGTCAAATCAGTTCCAGGGCCTATAGAGCTGAATCATCACTTTGGGGCTGAAACAGATCTTTTGGATTTAGAGCGTGGCTCTTGTCAACGGGCCGATCGATGTTGACAATCGACATCGATCGAACTAGCTTTACTGAATTTGGTTGAGAATTAGGAGATCAACAGAGGCCCCCACTCGAAAGGATTGATATGAAGTTAGGCCGGTTTAATTAACGAAAGAATAGATGAAATAAAACATGACTGTGTGATCTGTGAATGGAACCTCCTATTCTGGAGACTAGACCTTGCCTATTTTAGAGAAAAAAAGAATTTAAGTTTTGATGACCTTGCCGGTCCCGTGAAAAAGATGGCGATCCCGCAACACGGCTTGCAAAACAAACTAACAAAATTATACAATTACGGACACAAAATATATTTGCTAGCTTCTTGGCTTTTCCTCGACCTCGCTCGTCCTAATAACTGTGGTATCCCTTGCTAACTTGCACAAGCGACCCGGGGCTCTTGCCCGTTACTATGTGACGTCACACTGGCAGACGGAGTGAGTAAAGAAACGTAGGTGGAAAACTATAGTCATACCCCCTCCCCCCCGAACCGTATATATACATGTAAAAGTGATCCAGCAAACATACCTCGTCACTATGCAAAGCCATCTTAAAGTGCTTAAAAAATAGATACTCTTTCTCTTCGTCTTCACCTTCAAAACCTGCGTACTTCTCGATCGCTTCGTATCCAAATGAGTCGAACGATAGATCGGGCTTCAGCAGCAGGCATGTCGGGGTTTTGCTCGTTTGGTCTCCTTGTTCATTCACCCATTTCATGTTCATAAAAACAGCATCCCTTCCTTGATCTTTAATAAAGGAAAATGCAAATCCACTGTACGTGGTACCAAAGTCAATTGCTACAACTGCAAGGTATGTGGACTTTGGCGAATAGAGGAGAGAATTCTCGAACGCTGTGAAAACAAAAATGTAAAACTGTTTAGCCGTTCATCATGTGCCCTGCAATTCGTATGGGGCCAATTTATTGGATCCGATACGTTTCTCATTCAATCATCTTAAAAGTTGTTTCGCTTTATATTAAACTTACCATTGGAGGCCATTTCAGATGCTTCAATTGCTCCAAAAGTGTAGATTTCTGATACGTATTCTGTCAAACAGTTTCCTTAGATGTGTTTTTCCAAAAAACTCTAGTAAATGTTATGACGAGAATGTTGATTAAAATTAATCACCCGTGTATTCTTGGAAAAGGGGCTACTTATGAGTTACTGATCATGAATTGCGAATAAAAGGTCAAAATGCAATAAACATCCGCTCTTTCTTGGAAACATGACAATGCGATAAACGGCTAGCTCAATTAAGATATAAAATATCAAGCACAACTTATATTTACATACATTTCAAAGGTTATGGAAATTTGAGTAGCTTGTTTTCCGCGAATCGATAAAATACATCCGGGAAATCAGATTCTACGCTGTTCTACTTTCTTTCGTTATATTTTCACAACTTTTTACGTTTTGCTTCAGGTAATGTCGGCTGTAAGGATTTCTAGCTCCAATTCGGTTCGACCAAGTATCGAGGACGCCTCAAATTGGCAGAAACCCTCGCTGATTTACAGTGACAATGATGCAATGTCAAAGGATGATCTTATTGAGGCAATTACACTTCGACTGACCCGACTGGAGGAGCTGGAGCAGGAGAATATAATTCTAAAACAAAAACTTAATAGGTACTCTCTTAACTATTTCCTTTTCGTGACTGCAGTATTTAGGAAACCATGGATGTGTCATTGAGTGCAGTTAAATTATTCAGCGTACGATCGATCGAAAGTAAAGCTTCCGCTTTTCAGCAAGCTAGAATCTTCGCCACATTCATTTTCTATTTTTTTTTAAATTTTCTTTCTTTTGACTAGGAAAGGCCTTACATTTTAATGCCACAACTATTCCATTTCCCCCTCTCGCAGCCTCATTACTTGATGTGAGTCACGCGATTCAACGTCTGTGACCTATAAAAACAAACTTAGTCAAGAAAGTAACGCATTAGGTATAAATGATTCTGCAGCAGGCATTACAAACTGCAATTTTAAGCCTATTAAAAAATACTTAAGTTCACGATCACTTGACAGCATGAAGACAGATGAACAATATATCTCAAGAGCGAAACAACTGTTAGAAGAGAAAGATAATGAACTACGAAGGCTACGAGAGAGGTAGGTTTTTTTTTTAAATCGAAATCAACAGGAGTTTATGGAATGAAATGAGTTGTAATAGTGCTTTGTCTGAATTGTTTTTCTTCTACTTCAGTGAAATTCATTGTAGATAGATTTTAATAGTAGGTTAATAAATTATCATCATTTTTTATTATTTATTATCATCATCATCATCATCATCATTATTATTATTATTATTATTATTATTATTATTATTATTATTATGACAGTATACACGTATGAGTCTCATTTATATTGCAGCAGCCACCAGGGGCGTCGGACGGACCCTGGGACTATAAGGAAAAGCCTCGTAGAGAAAAAGAACAAAACAAAAAAAACATAGATTGTATAAATAACTAAATAAGATAAAACAAAATATATTGAGTACTCCTAGGATAAGTGAAGCTATATACATAATTTTTTGTTCATGTTATATATAAAATATATATGTCATAAATAAATAAAATGATAAAACGACAAACTTTGAAAAATCTACAACTAGTAACACTAAATGTCCAAGTCTCTACATGTCCTTCTTGATTAAAATGAAGTTTGTACTATGTTCCAACAACTTTAAAAGTCTGGGCAATGTGTAAACTGCTCTTTAACACCTCTTTGCATTTGTTTCCTAATAACTGGCCAAGGGACCCCTCCATAGAACTAGACCATCATCCTAAAACATCTATTATAACGTTATATAGTGTGATCCTGTATCCCTTGAACTACAGCTTAAATTCCTAGCGTAAAAGCCTATACTTCAACACCAACTCCTTGTCTTTCTTCTCTCGATTCTGGTTCCAAGGGCAGCTCATTTCCAGAGTTGTTACTGTCTTTGCTTGATGATCTACTATCCGTGCGTGACTCTGTTGGCCCTAACTTCAGGATATTCCGCGAACATGGGAATATCCCAGTAGCCCTGACATCCTTGCTATCAAAGAGTGATTTTGGCTGCACTGGGGAGTACCAAGTTGCAACACTGTCAATTGGCTTTAAATCTCGTAGGAGCTCAAAAAATATCACCCTCAAGGTTGAGTTATGACTTTCTTGGTATTAATTTGTTCTGTGCCAAAGCTGAGCAGCCAGCGAGGATGTGTGGAACGCTCTCTGGTCACTTCCCACATAACCTAGACATCACATCATCAGGCGAACTGGTCTTTGTCTTCTTGCTGGTGTAGAGCTTAGTCGGTAGAAGCTGCTCGTAGAACTCATACATTCCTAATACTGTGTAAGAAGGGTACTCATACCACTCCCATAGCCACGCAAAACACGGTTTTCTATCCATACCTCGATCCTCTTTTCTGGCCGTGAGAAGCTTTCCTTGCCGTTTCTCGTTTCGAATCTTATTTGGTCCATACTTTTGCAACTACCTTCAGTTCATTCTTTTCACACGAAATATCTTTTCCGTTCATGTCCTTACACACGGGTTGGGGATGACTTAGCTCAAATGAGATCCCCATCTCATTTGCATAACATTGAGCCTCCTTTACCAGCAAATGGTGGCCTTAATTGAGGCGTGGTCTGTAAACCCCCGAACCAGCAGCTGTGTAGGGTCTTTGTTACGTCAAGCTTTACTGCTACTTTCACTTTTGGCTGCCTGCACTTCATCTCTACTGGGTTTAACCCACGCCCTCCGGTTCATTTTAGTAATAATTATTATTACTGTTATTGTTATCATATTATCATCTTTATTATTACTGTGAAAGGTTGAACCCAGGAGTCATTTCATAAGTAGGTTGGTTGAGTATGATCTCCCTGGAGCTGTAAACGTAGTCCTTAATAAGACTGATGTTGTTGACAGTGACTGGCGATTCAACAACCTGTGTAGTCATCTTCCGAGTCAATGTGATTTGTGTCAAGTCAGTTGATAATATCAAACTTCGGTCATTGACGTGATTGGTGACCAATTAAGTAACGACGTTATTGTTCGTCTGTCAGTTAAGCCGTGATGTTATTGGCTTTGAAGACTCATAATGTCATTGGTGCGTTTTTATCAATATCTGTGTTCGGATACGTTCCAGCTAACTTTACTTTAGCAGTGGGCGTTGTTTGTTTTTTCTCCAGGAAAAGTCGGTAGATTTTGTTTGACGAAGCATCAAGAATTGGAACAATGTTTTCACTTATCAGAATAGCAGATCTAGATGAATCCGGAAGTGAATCAATCACCGGTGCAGTAGTTGTCCTTTTAATTGCCAAGCGCCAACTGGCAGGCATAGAGGTTATAATACTCGTAATGAAGAAACCTCGCTCAGGATTGAGAGTTTTTTCAGCTGAAAACAAGTGGAAATTTTTCCAGTATAAATCCCAGATCTGCAGTATATCTCTACGATACACAAATTTCTTATCAACGCAGAGGAGCTATATTATTCCAATTGACTTGATTTGCGATTTCGTGTACCGAGCTGGGCATTTTTTCATTTACTTCTGACCTCGCATCCGAGGAAATATTACTATTAGAAACTTGGTTGATAAATAGTTTAGAAGTATCAAATCTACAATGCAATATGAGCTTCACACAAAAAGGGGTAAGAAGCTCGTTTAAAAATGCTTTCCACCCACTTTTATAGTCCTCCACATATTTTTTTTTTTTTTATAGACATATCACTCGCCTTGTGTGAACCGTAGAATCAATATCGAGCATATTTAAGCCGCCCTTCTCAACTTCCGATATAGCGTCATTTCATTTCATTTTTTTTGTCTTTTCCATCCCAGAATAAATGGTGAAAAGGCGAATCGACTTCTTTGATAAGGTCTTTTAGTCTTGGCAACACTGACGCCCTCAACATAGGCTTGGGGATGGGAAAGTTTTTAACTGATAGTTTGTATTCTACCTAAGAGAGAAATCAGCGCCACTTTCACAAATTAATCGTCTTCCTAATCGATTTCAAAGTATTCCTAAAATTCAATTCATCTCTTTGTTTAGCGTCATAGCCAAAGTAAACGCCTACAATCGTTATAGTGTTACAAAGATTTGGCAAATCAGAATGCCCCTCCCAAAGAGTCTTCGGGTTTACATTATTACTTTTAAAACAGAACACGCACCAAAATTCTTCAGCGCAACGAATAGGTCGTCATGTCATCAGGGAAGAGGGAAAGCTGCTTAGTCTCGAATCGTATAAAAAATTCCCTTTATGCCATCCTCGTCTGCCGTTGTACCGAAAGTACGTCGAAGTCACACAGAGGTTGAGTATAGGTCCATAATGTCGTCTTTAGGTAGTGGTAGTTCAATAGACTTAGTAGAGTTCTCAACAGCGTTCTTAGCACACTGATTCCAACACTTAGACCAACTTCAACTCTGGCCCTGTTACGACAGTGACTATACCGTATACTGCAAAATGGTGAAGTCAACAACTACCAGTTGCTGAGCACTATTTACAGACGACTGATCAAATGGACTGGGACTCTGCGAAATGTATTACGTATTCACAGACTACTATCAACGACCCACATAGCTGGTTTTCTAACTTAAAACAAACACTACTGAATCGTAGTCAACGGTTTCCGGCACCGTACAAACGACTTAATGCAGGAATCAAGCAAAACTAACCACGAGAGAACGACTGGACGACTTCCAATTTGACTAACAATAAACGACTGTTTAACTGTGAAGATAGACGGATCGAAACGCACCAAGGACATTAGAGTCTTCAACCAGAGTTATAGCATCAACTGACGTGATGCAACTCACTTTGAATCTGAAGATGACTACCGTAAAGGTCGTTGAAAAACGGTCAGTCACTGTCAACAACAGTTTTATTCAGGACTGCGCTTACCAGAACGATCATATTCAAACTACTTCTTACTATTATTACTATTGTTATTTATTTTTTTAAAACTTAACCTGTAATGTTTTCTATTGCTAACTCGAATTTATGAACATAGGAATGCTACAATGGCCGAAAAAAAGTTCAATATGGATCAAAGTAGAACAGAAAATACGCTGAGCGCCAACAGACAATCCGAACTAGAAATGGAATACAAAGACGACTTTAGGGATGGGGCTCGCGTTGACGCAATCGATAAAATAGAAGCCAATCTGACGAAGCACCAAAAGAGAGAGCAATATTCGATATCAGACCAACTAAAGGCATACAGACTTGCCTGCTTGATTTTTGAGGTAAAGTAACTGAAACATGCAAACACATGAGAGGTTGACTTCAAAGCCAAAAAAATATTCTCATTCAATGGCAGCCACTCTTTTGCTTCCCTTTTCACCAGAGCAGCTATTGACGACTAAACGTCAAAAACGCACAATGCTAACAGTGAGAGGTAATATCGGCGTTTTTAACCTTTAACCGCAATAACAGTCAAATATATTACACTCTGAAGTGACATCCAAAATGCCGTATTTCAGATCTCTCTTTTATATTAAACCCAAGTGAGAGCTAGGTGTTAATCTTTTGAAAACACCCCCACCTCCTCCCTCCCCCTCGATTGTCTTATAACGTAACGATGCTCCATGGCGACAGAAAACTGGAATGGAAACCTAGGTTAATGATTCTGTAACTCGCCATGCAGGAAGTACTAAACGCCTTAAATTTGAAATGTTCTCTAAACTTGCTTATTTGTTGTTTTCGTGTTTGTTCCACGCCCTTAGATATCCTACGAGTGCTCGTCAAAAGCAAGAGAAAGTTTCATTAATTTTTATTCTTCAATGCTGAAGACGTTAGTTGCTGAAGCACCTACTGTTGGCTCAAGTGAGGGCAAATACAGAAAGGTTGGGAATTAGTTAATAAATGTCGGTAATATTAATATGAAAAGTTGTTATTTCTTGAGAGTTTACTAATCACTATGCGCGTTTTTCATAGGCCTAAATTTCTGTTACCAAAAGCATTGTGAACAGGAGTTTATCTACCGGTGTGAATATGGCCTTAAGTAACAACATACTATATAGATTAGTGCTGTAGTGTGTTTGGGTTCTGTATAGGTCACAGCCCAACCAAGCCAATCCCCTGTCTAGCAGGGACAGGTGTATGGATCCCAAGGATTCAAAACTCCATGCAATTCCAGGCTGGATAATATATGGATCCCTTTTTGCGTCAGTATGTTAAAAAAGTTATACCGATTTTACCAAACTTTAATGAGGCCACTTTTTATTCAAACACCTTCACAATGGTCATATCTCAACTACAACTAAAATCGGCATAAACCCTATTCAGACCGTAAAGCTTTTGAGGCCTCCGTTGCTAAAAGCTTAAAAAACTTAGCGGCTTTTCCTTAAAAATTATCCGGGAACATTTTAAAGTGGTCGTGACGTGTACGTCAAAATTGACGGTACCATATAGCAACCGAATTTTGACAGCAATGTTTTATAGAAATTTGCTCTTTTCCTGCGAAAAAGGGTTAATTAGTAGTTTGACTTATTCAATTATAGTTTTACTTATAATTTAGCAATATTTATATTTATATTTTACTTTATGTAAGGAGCAGGTCTAATATATGTGTTGAAATCCTTACGGTTTGCTTCATTCATCGTCAGTTTTAACTTATCTCATTAGCTTTCTGGTGTCAAGCGTTCAAAGCATTCTTCTGTTTCTCAAGATTCATTAAATGAGGTGATGGTGCTTGTAAAGGAGGACGCCTTGAAGCATAGTCTGGAGGCCCTTATGAAGGTACTGAAGACGACAAAATATACTTAGCCTTTTGAGACAAGTTAAGTGATGGTCAGTTACTATGGGTACGAGATATGACGTCATAAGTAGCAGGTGGAAAAGCCATTTTTGATTAAAAATGCATGTCTTTTCAACTTTTTTCAACGTAAAAGTAAAACTTGTGGAAAAAAAATTAGTTATGTGTTATTTTATAAGTTAAGCGCAAAAAAAATATTGATTCTCACTGTTTTTACCTGATTTCTGATTCTTGATAAAATCCAAGATGGCGGCCAAGGAGATGGCCGCAACAAATAAAAAACTCAAGGGGGTTCCATCAACAACCAACCCTCTCCCCTTGTACCAGGCTGGAGGTATGACTTGGCGTGTACGTCCAAGAGTTAAGATAAAAACCAATCACGCCTTACATTTTTTTTTATCAAAGCGTGCAGGGTGCGGGCTCCTGCTGATAATTACATTACACCATGTTGCCTTGCATAATATCATAGTTGACGAATTACTCCTTAATTATGGCGCGAAATTTCAACTTTAGTTTATAGCGGAACTCCACGCGCTCGAAGCGGAGCACCATGGGATTAGAAAATTTGGTAATCTACCCATCCGAGAAATTTTGGTAATCACGTGACCGTACGCCCGATCGACCGTCGGTCCGCGCAACAGGCATACCAATCTAAAATAACTCAACCAACAGGTATGGCAACCCAAATGCAACTCGAGGGGATTTTGCGGGAAATCGCATAGCCACCCGCGTCTTGTGACAACTAAAGAGTCAACAAAGACGAAAACGGAAAGCGGAAATTGTTTTTGTATCCTTGTTGTCTAAAGTATTAAGCTTAGATTAATTGTCATGTCCACAAATTTGGAATGTAGAGAAAAAAATAAAGTGGGCGACAGGCCAGCGAAGCTCAACGAGAAAAAGAGCAACAGAGAGCTAGAGCGGAAGATAAGGAACCATTTGTTGGAAGAACCACCAAGGTGAAAATGAGCGAGTAAACTAGGAAGTTTCTGGACGTTACACGTTGTGGTAGTGCAAAGCAACGGCAAAAAAATGTACAAAAAAAGTGTACTGCACGTGCAAAGTTGTTTTTTTGCTAATTAGACCTATAGTTGTTTGTTCACCGTTCTCGTTGCCTTCGTCGCTTAGCGTAACATGATTTTATATTTTGTTTGAGCAAACTATAAATAATATCGAGAGCTTCGCTTTTAGCCCTGGCTAAATGTATATATTAAAGCCACATATGAATTATAAAATTGCCATCATGATGGAAACCTTACGTACGTCTCAATGCCAAGATGGCGACAAATTTTTAAATTCTTATGAATGAAGATTTCAGGGCATGAAAAGACGCCTTAGAAAACCTAAACACACGAAAGAGCACATCAAGAAGGATTCTAACAGGTATTTTCTCGAAAAATTCTGAAAATTCTTAACTTAAGCTCTAAACGTTTGAGAGTGTGGAGTTCTCGATTGATACGATCCAGGATAAACATGTCAAAAATCCTCCATTGCTAACGTAATTCGTCACCCATGATATTAATACTTAGTCAAATGGTATACTTGGGAAATTAGGGGATAACTTCACTTCCGTTTTGTTCAAATCCTAATACTTTCCCGAGCCTAAATTATAAGGATTTGGACAAAATGCGCGTCGTAAAATTATTTCCTAATTTTACTTGCAACCAGTTGATTACACACATACCGAAACGACCTTTTGGAAATGAAATAAAACCTATATGTGGGTGTGTGTTAACCCTGGGACAGCCGTGAAGTGCAAAGACGAAACATCTCGCATGGATCTAAACAATATTTTATCCAGATAAATTACATTTCTCAAGCTTTTTTTGCAAAAAAAATCCATTAGAGTGATAAATGTCATCAAATCGTCATCATTATCATATATATTGTTATTCTTTGTACATCTTTAAGGAAAAAAAGGGCCGTGGGACCATTTACAACGGGTACAAAACAGCTCTGCTATGATTACTTAAAACATAAAACACACGTTGTTTCTTTTTACAGGACGTCAAAAAGGAACTCAAGAAAAGATGGAAAGAAAATAACAAGAAACTTCTTCCAAACTATGAAAAAAGTCTCAAAAATGATTTAAAAGGTTACATCGAGTATTGCACCCGATTCGGTTGGCGCATCGTGACTCAAGTCCCACCGTTAAATGTTGACTATCAAAGTTCAACTTTTAATTCTTCTTATCAGAATGAGAGTCAAGCTTTTTCATTCTCTGCCAAGCAAAGTAGCTCTGAAAGCTGGGTCGAATCCCAAGGGCGTAAACAAATTAAGTGTTACGTATGGCCAACTCTTTTGGACTCGGAGAACAGAGTTATAGAGAAGGGAGACGTCGTTTTACACTGAATTGAGGAAGGAATAAATGGGTCATCTTTTTTTTAACCAGGAATAACCGTTTTATTAAAAACCCGATAATAAGCAAGCATTACCATTTTCTGGTAGCCATACGTTACTTTAGAGACTTAATTGTTGTTAGGATAATGATAAATAAATCAGCAAAAATATGGTTTAAAGTTAAAGACAAGGTTCCTGGCACAGTCAAGTATAAAACTAGCCTGCAGGCGTAATTTTTTTTTTTTTGGGGGGGGGGGGGGGGGTGCGAAAGATGCCTGTTTATGTTCGTAATGTGGTAAACGCCATCTTTGATGTTATGACGGAGGAAGATTAGGGAGAGTAAAAATAGCAACCCTTACGGTAGGTTTCAAATTTGAACATGGCGCTTTTACCAGCAAAACATTCTCGCACCCGAAGACAACGCTTGCACTGCAGGCTAGTTTAAAACTTGATTTTCCTTCTTGTGAAACAAACTCTCAGTAAAGAAATAACTACCAATAAAGAAAAGAAAAAAATCCTATTGCATGGACATTTTCTGATTAACTTTTGAGATAAAAGTTTCGCTAAACTAAAAAAAAAAAAAACAAAAAAATAAAATATTACGTGTGTCGAAATGGAGAGCCACATTTACAGTACATCTAGTTCGCCTTTTTGTATCCGTACCCTATGAAAAGCCGGAACTGTCGCCTACAGTAATTTATATCTAAATTCGTTGTATCACGCTGCGCGTTTTGCAAACTTCGAAGGAATTTTGGGTTTTTCTATTCCGTCAATAATCTAAGCTGACCTCTTAGAAAACACATGTTTACTTGTGATTGGTGCATTTCGATGCACTTTTTTTGTTTCTATGCTTCAAAGTTCTCTGCTTGTGATCGCCCTGTTTCGCACTGTTTCGGGCAACGATAGGCTAGTTTGCTTCGAAACTTTTTATGATCTTTCTTATTCTTGTCTCTTGCAAGAATAAAGCAATGTCTGCCTCCTGCCCTTAACAAAAATTCCACTTATCATCGAGATTTCCTTCGCTATTCTTGAGCAGTTTAGGTCATTCTCAATTTTATTTTTGTAGGCTAAGCTGGGCGAGTGCGTTGCATTGTGATTTGCATCAACTTCACCTCCAGTTAAATGATTGACGGAGCAGAAAAACCGTTCGAAGTTTGCAAAGACGCAACGCGATACAACTAATTTGGCTATAACCACATCGGCAAGAATTGTCGAGCATACTTCACCCCATATTGCTGGTTTTCAGTGTCACGCGATTCAAAACTAGATCAAAATAAAATCAAAACCGTTCAGTAGATAAAGTCCAGAATCTGGGAAATGAAAGGAGGTACATATACAAAGACCCTCTCCAAGATTCAGGTCAGAGGAATATTTCGTATACGAGATATCCGAAGAAATGTTTTACCCAAACTTATAGAGATTTGTATGGAGACGCCATGCTGGTGCTCACCTGGATGAGCTCCAACATGGCGGACGGAAACCAACAGAAACATCTGTTACCAAGTTTTGCTACAAAAGCGTGAATTTATTCTTCGAGAAACTCATAAACATTAAAGTAATACTTTTTTCTAATACATGAACTGTTTAGATAACAAAATTTCCTGAAATAAGTCATTTTTTTAACCTACATGACAGCCCTCTTGGCCGTCATGTAAATGCCCCGTCACGCAAAAGCTTAGAGATTCAAGCGTACTCTATCACAAAACCAAGAACCCTTTTGAAGCGAAAATTTGTATGAAAATTAGTTTTCAGCTGCTCTAATGCATCGTGAAAGTAAAATCTCGATAGGATAGTTTTTTAGCTTGAATTTTAGTGAGGTCATGTGAAAACCAACAATACAAGCATTGAAACGTTCAATTCGCGAGTAATGATTGTTTGAGAGGTTCATGAACAGCTGCTGAAGATGAAGCATTTTGGACTACACCTACCCAACCCTCTACACAAGTAAGTCCCTCTGGGTGATGTGCGGGACGTAGTTAATTGCTTGAATCACCTAAACTCTTTACTACTGGTTGGCCATTTAACGGTACCCACATTTTTTTTTTGGTAGCCATATAAAGGTCGGTGTAATGTTTCCAGGGCAAATTCAATACTCAATTTATTTATTAAAAAGATGGGAAGGTAATTTCAAACGTGCGCTTTCGGTAATATTAGAGTGTATGGATAGCTAGAGACCAAGAGCAAGGTCTGAATTTTACACCAAGGATCGATTTTACTCTTTCAGCGAGGTGAGTGGTAGTAATGGAGATTGACGATAAGAGAAACGTGGATTTAACGACACACACGTTTCCCTTCCACGCTCCAGAACAGCTGAATTAGTTTGAAAGCCTTCAGAGAACCATTCGCATGTTGAGCTGTAACAAAAATATTAAATACATGAAATAAATTAAAAAAAAACAACCTCACACACGCACAAAACAAACAAAAAACAAGCAACTACAACAGCAACAAAAAGTTAAGCTGTTCGTAATGGTGATCAATAATATTTCTAGAAATTCGACTTCCGCAATATTACATCTTCCCCTATTTCAAGGAAAACCGGAAGTTGTCATACTCGATCCAAGCGACCGTCATGTTTAGCCTATATTTTGCTAGTGTGGTGTTTAATATCTCAATATTCCTGCTTTTAAAAGGTCATAAACAGCAGAACTAATTCAGGGCCACTTATATATTTGCGTTAACAAATATGGTTTCACGCGTACATAACACTTAATTGGCCACAGGCATAATTTTGGGAAATTTCTCTTTTGTCACAGAAGTTGGAAGGTGAGAGCGGCTGCCAAAACACCGCCCTACAAAACAGAGTTGAGGTACCTTTCTGATTTCATTACGTTTGAATGCATTGCAGATTCTGAAACAGTTACGTTAGATCAATTTATCATGGTCATAAATGTTCGCCGTAATTAGGGATTAAGGGATACAGCTGCATAAGAAAAATCGTGCTATCCTGCATTATAACCGAAACATAGGCCGCAAGAAAAGTTGCATTTCGCCACTTAGAAAATGAGCAGTGAATTAAGGTTAATATTCTAACATTTCGACCTGGAGGAATATACTTAATTGTCTAAATGTTTACGCTCCGGTTAATTCGAGTATCCGTTCCTTAACCCATGGGTTTTTCGAGTCAGTGAAGGCTCTTACCCGATTAGCAATTCTTAGTAAAATCCAAGATGGCGGCCAAGATGCCGTCCATTCTTCAGCAACGCTACTATCCATAAAATATACCATCTTGTCGGGGAGATCAAATGTTTTCCATTGAAGGTCAAATCTTTTCGAAGTACTGCAACATATAAAAAAACTAATGAGCTCCACCACCCCGCTCCGCCTTGTACCACTGTGGGGGTATAACTTTGAGTGTATGTCCAAAGGTTATGACCCGGAAACCCCCAGTGGGCGTTTGTCTATTTAAAGTAGTCACACTACTTTTCTCTTTCAATTTAGAATTTATTTCTACCCGTGTGTTTTTCAAGAAGCTAAAGTTGCATGACCTCATTTATGATCATACTTTTGGCAAAAAATGCTAGAGCAAATAAATTACCAATTGAACTCGAAGTCGTATGATTAAGTACATGTATACGAAATTACGTCTAGGGGTCTAGCGCAGAAAATCCTTACAGACGACGAACTATTAGGAAATGGGAAGTGCTTCTAATTGGTTAGGATGAAGCACATTTATTTCCCTCCTATAGTAAGATCCATCAGAAGTAGTAACCTTTTCGATTTTTCAAACCAGACATAAACATATAGCTTGTCCGTTGTACAGTAGAAAAAAAGCATAGAGAAATATTGCTTTATTTTATTTTAACAGATCTCCCCGAGTCTGCATTGCATTTCGAGAAAACCTTCCTTGCAACGGTAGCTATAGACTTTGGTACGACTTACAGTGGATTCGCATTTTCTTTTAACAAGGAGGAAGGGCAAGACGCCATTTTTATGAACAGCGACTGGAAAAATGAGCTGGGTTGTCGAACAAGTAAGACACCGACCTGCTTGCTGCTGAAGCCAGACCTTTCTTTTCACTCGTTTGGATATGAAGCAGTTGAGAAGTATGCAAATTTGAGTAGCATATTAGAGGAAAAAGAGTACTGGTTCTTTCAAAATTTTAAGATGTGCTTACACAAAAGTGAGGTAGGTATTATAGGCCATTTGCACTAAGAGGTCACGTGTCATCCGCCGCCATGTTGAAGAGCAAACAAATCGGTTGCTATGCGTTACTATGGAAAAAATGGCTGCCGCTTATGACTCGGAAAGGTAAATATATCAAGTTTCCTCGCCATTTTTGGCCTTGTTTCAAAACATTGGGTTACTTGCAGACATGTATGATGTGTACTAGTCCCTCAGATTCTATTAAAAATCGTTCATTTATTTATTGCTTTAAAAAATCGCTTTCGATGTTCCGTTCACTTCAACAGTTTGAACACACTTCCTCGCTATTCGAATTTGCAAACTTATATAGCCTTTATTGTCGTTTCACTGACCTTTCTCGCTTTCAAAGGGTTGTAAATATTTTCCTTTTTTCCTTTTCAGGTCAAATTATAGACTTACAGTGATAGGTGGAAAAGATCGACTTAAGTTTAATCAGCTTTTTCTAGCTTGAATTTCTCCAACATAAACTAGTTTTAGAATCGAGTTTTAACCTTCGCGGGCCGTTCTAAGTTTAAGCTTATTCGTACCATAAGCATTGTACAAGTTTGATTAAAGTCAATTAAGTTATAAAAATTCCTTTAATCGTTACAGAACAGAAACCGTCGATCTTTCGCGGTTTCCGTCTCTAACTTTTACTGACGTTGAAAAGTATGCAGCAAATTCCACAGGATGCGAAAGCACTGCCAAAGCCTATAAATTCTTCGCTGAACCTGGATACCTCCACGATATTAAAAGTAAGTCGGAAAATAATTTTTCTATATTCCATAACCATGAATCTTAACAGCAGTCTTACAGGTTCAAAACCATTTATTTTTATTTTTGGTAGTCACTTATGGAGCTACCGAGGCAGTAGTGTCTGCAAGACGCCACAGATCGATGAAGAAAAGTGAAGCAGCTCACTCACTTCAATTGATCATCATTACTGAGAATAAGAAGGTGTCGGGAAAATGTTCCTGTGTGGCTGGTGCTGGTGGCTTTTGTCATCATTTTATTGGTTTGTTGTTCTACCTGGCACACCTGAAGCAACTAGGTTTTAAAAGCGTTCCTGATGACCTAACATGCACTATGGTTGCTCAGAGATGGAGTGTACCAAGGGCGAGATAGATTGAGGCCCAGTGTGTCGACAGTGTATTGGTTAAAAAGTCGCAAGAGGGAGCAAACTACAACAAATTTATAAAAAGTACCCTATACTCTCCAGCAAGGCAGTATCCCTTGCTTGGCCCTGAAGAGAAAAATAAGCTCAAAAGTCTCAATCCTGAGCCTTTGCTAGTAGGTTTGTTATCAGAAAATCCTCTAAGCCTGGGAAGTATACAGACCCACTTTGGAAACTTACCAAAAGGTTCTGCATTGTCCTACCAGCAAAGGCTCACAGAACAATACATTATCAATGACTACGGTCAGACAAATTCCCCAGACCTACCACTTTCTGGCGCCGGAGATCGCTTTGTAAACAGCTTGTCCATCTGTTTAGAAAGCACCAAACGTGCAAAGTTACAAACACTTACCGTCACATTAGACATGGCCCGCGACTTGGAACACAAAACACGAGAACAAAGCGAGAGTGGACTCTGGCACTCATTACGACAGAAGAGAATAACTGCAAGTAAATTCGGCATCGTCGCAAAAAGAGTATCAAATTTTGAAACCCTTGTACAACAGCTTCAGCCTTCCAGGTACGTACAAACAGCTGCCATGAAACGTGGTATCGAAATGGAAGGAAGGGCAGCATTTATCTACGCCAGTAAAGAGAAAAAGGGCATGGCCAATGTATACCCCTGTGGTCTTGAAATAAACACGAAATGTCCTTGGCTGGGTAGTTCTCCTGATAGAAGAGTTTATGATATAGAGGCTGCTCAAAATGGTTCATCAGACCCTTTTGGTTTGTTTGAAAGCAAAGTTGTTCAGGAGGGGGTGACGAGTTTTGATGCTGTTTCCTATTTGAAGCGCGATCCGGTTACCAACGAACTAAGACTTAAAGAAAATCATATTTACTACCTTCAAGTACAGTGCCAGCTGGGCACTACTGGGTTAGACTGGTGTGATTTTTTTTGTTACATCAATGACGATTTATTTTTTTGTCAACGAATTAAATTCGATCCTGTTGTTTTCCAGCAAAGTAAAGACCGAGTTGACAACTTTTATTTCAACTATTTTCTGTGAAGGTTAAGTTAAGGTGCACATCGGTAGGTCATAAATTGCAACAGCAAGGTTTTCGTTTTTGACGCTATCGTATCCTGGTCATCATGGCACCAGTTACGAAATAAATAGTTTTCCAGCCAGATGCCCAAGCCACGAAAGGGGCAATGTAACTTCCTGTTGTAGTTTGTGGCCCATGAATGTGGAGAACTCTCGACCGAACTAAGAGGAATTGCTTTTTAGTATTAAAGATTCCTTGAAAGTTAACCAGCAAACAAGTCACAGTCCAGAGCTGGTTGACAGTACCCAACAGTGACAATGGGATGGGAGTATCATAAATGTGATACTCTTTAATTCTACGAATTGCCCTTTCTACGTGAATACGTAGTTTTGCGATCGTTTTGGTTTCTTTAACCTCTTTTGAGGAGAACTGAGCCTCACTTGAAAGATAGGGTGGCAGATTTAAGCTCACTCTTTTGCTTGTTAACATGTCACCAATATTAAAACCTTTGTCGGCCATAACGCTGTCATTAGGTTCCAAAAGGTCTAAAATACCACAGCATCTTGTTATTTCTTTATCGGAAATGGATCCAGTGTAAAGCGCAGATACAAAACTAACTGCTCCATGTGGTGTAATACCAATGAGAGACTTCAATGTTGTGCCACTTTTGTAACTGCTGTACATTTGAGACTGTAACAAAAGAGATGATGGAACCTGAACTCTAATTTCCGTGCAGTCAATCACTACACGAGTATTTGGATAAAGAACCCTAAATTCTTGGGGCAGGTGTTTTTGCACAGCTTCTTTTGAAGGCCATATTGGTTGTGCTCCGAGGAAAAAATATAAATAATTGGCCCAAGTGATAACTTTTCTGCTTACAGTAGACTCATGGACATTGAACCTGTGAGCCAAATCCTGCTGGAGGAGGCCCAATCTTATCCTTAGTAAAAAGAGAAATAATTCATCAATAAGCACCATCGTTCTACCACCAGGACGTGGGTTGAAAGACATGCTACTTGTGTAACAATACTGCATAGATTCTGAGCTAGGCTTAACTATTTCATAAAATGTTACAGATGTTGGTAACTGACAAAGCCTGTATAAAACTTAATACTATCATTATCCCTTGAAAACCTTTCAAGGCCAAATTTATAAAGCTTTAATCCCTCAACTTGAGCTTTCAACTGTTTTATCTCTGCCATTGCTGCATCAAGCTGCTCCTTGACATTGGGCTCATCAGGATGGATATCTTCTCTTTTAGCCTTCTTCTCCGTCTGACAATCATTGCTACCCGACTCACTTTCACTCCTTTTGAGGAAAATGACAAGAAAGATTAAATTGACGAATACCTGATTATGTGTTTTTATACTTCTGATTTTTATGTCGGAAGAAATAGCAGCACATATTAAAGAAAAATAAGACACCTGTTATCTCGCAAGATCACTAAGCATGCTAAGTCCGGTGTTTTTATAAAGTTTATTTCCTTAGCCCACAAAATAAGTAAACTGAAACTCATTATAACGCTCATAATAAATTAAAATATGATGATGAATGATCTTTGTACGTGAAAGAAAAGTTTATTTGTTGGCTTACTCAGGATGTAACTGAAAATGTCGCTCAATCTTTCGCCTTGCCTTTGGGCGATGCCAAGCAAATTGGGTAGGTATTGCCGCTGTTTTAAGTCTCTTTCGGCCCAAATTATCGAATCCAGGTCGGTAGTCCTCTTCTAAAAAGTGCTCCTCACAAACCCTTGTGCTCTCTGTTATCTAGAAAATTAAGAAGTGAATATTCTAAGCCAGCGACATATCTGCGTATTAAAAAATATAACTCGGTCGTGAAAAAATTGACAAATCAAATACTGGAGACGATGCAATTCTCACCTTAAAATAATCTCCTTCATCCCTGCGAAATTTAGCAATCCACTGCTTTCTTAATTCAGGCCTGCTTGCCGGGCTTGGGAATCGATGAAAGGTTAAGTTTTTATATCGGCCATCGTTGTTGCATAGTGGAACAGTACAGTGATACTTGCAATTGCTGCCGCCTGCCTGCGCTCAAACACACGTCGAGCAAAAAATAGACATCAGTTAACGGCAATTAATTCATCGTCCAATTCAACCCGATCGCTATAATTCTCAATTCTCCTAAGCATCTACATTTTTCTCTAGTGAAATTTGGAGCATATGATGAGGATCTAGTATAGGGCGTTTCTATAAAAAAAAAACTACAACAGGCCGATAAATTATCCAAATGAACATGGAGAAAGCGTTTTTAAACTGTTGAAATCACCGCACTATCGAGAGCGATTTTTTAAAAGCAATAAATAAATCAACAATTTCTTAGAGAAACCATGAATCTTGTACACATCGTGAATGTGTGTAAGTATCGTTTTGTTCCGAACAGAGCCAAACATGGCGAAGAAACTTGATCAATTTACCTTTTGTGTTTCCGATGAGGCAGCCATTTTTTCCATAGTAACGCATAGCAACCGACTTGTTTGCCCTCCAACATGGCGGCGAATGACACGTGACCTCTTAGTGCAAATGGCCTATTATTTCGACCACGAGTGAATGGAATGTTTAGAAATACACTGATCTGTACATCCCTTTGGCGTAAAAAACCGATATACTGGGTTTATAATTGATCATGAAAGTTGTGACTTATGTAGAGAGCGTCACATGTATTTATATAGAAGAAGTGACAATGATAATGATTGAGATGATGATAACTATGATGGTAATGATATATAATGATAATAATGATAAAGATGATGTTAGTGATAGTGATGGTGATGATGATCATCATCATGATAGTAATTCAAGACTCTATTATAATGACGACCTGATCATTAAAATAGTGCAGGAGTTTGAAGAGCCAGCGGAGGAAGGGGGAGGGTGGTTAACTTAAAGTAGTGATTAGGTTCGTAGAGGAACTTGATTGTTGAGCTTAATCTAGAGCATCCGCGTTTTGTCAAGACGAAATTGCAAAAGGATCAAGTGGAGAAGCTAGAGAAGGAAGAAATATGCGATAGCAGGGAAGTCTAGTTAAAACTAGGTTACAGGATGAGATGTTGAACGCGAATGAATGCCTCTGGTGGCTGACAGAGTACAGTAGAAGTCCTGCCCAACAAACAGAATCGCGGGTATTTCTGAATTGTACGAGTAACTCTTAGCAACTCGGTTATATGTCAATTATAAGACCCACACAAGTTTGGAGGGCGACACGGGCAGCTGCATATTGTGCAACAAGGCCGCAGATCAGAAAAAGGGGCTGACATCCTGTCTGGGTGCAGTGCGCTGGCACAAAGCAAGTACTTTTCCCGTCATGACTCAGCTTTAAAGGAACCGTTTAATGAGATGCTGCATGATCGGGAACTCATGAATCATGATCTGGTAAGATACCAACTTACCAACTTGGTATTCTCCGGCTAGCAAAACCCGTTTATTATATACATACCGAGATTTACGCGCCAAAAAGCATAGAGATAAAAATAGTCTCTTCGCGCTAGAGAAGCCAGCTGATTGGTCATACCACTTTTTTCACTAGTGAAAAACGACGTATCGATGCTCTGATTGGCTGTATCATTATTTTCACTAGTGAAGAAAACTGTGTCGCTCGCTCGCTCGTCGCTCCTCTTGACTGACAAATAGCACATTTCTAAGAGCTTAGGCGCATTTTTCTTCAAAAAGATGGCTTCAAATCAGACTAACAGTTTTCAGAGCCTGGATTCATCAGTAGAAGAGTTCACAGACGGACAGGAAAATGAAAATACTAAGAAGAAAAAGACCAAACACGATTTCTTGTTTTGAAAGGCGGGATGAGATCAACAAACGGACGAATTGACTTCTCAAGAGCTCCTTATAACGTTTCTCAAAGAGCATTCTTCGCTAGCTTTGAGCGCTATTTGAAGAAAAGAAACTGTGGACTTTGCCTTATGAAAGACGTCCAGTTCGAGCAAACTCGGGAAGCGGTTCAGTCAAAGCAAAGGGATCTAAAACGGAAAGGCAAGTGTTTGTCAATTCAAGCATGTGGGTTCTGGTAAGCAACAAAAAAATGAAGTCTCGGGTTTTCACTTCTGTATTTCAAATTTTGAACTTCCGTAGAACTATTTCAACATATTTTCAGGATGTCTTATTTTATTCTAACTAGTTCTGCCTTTTAACGGCATGTTTGCTTGATAATTTAGATGTAAAGTATTCTACAAGGAAGCCATTTCAGTGCAACTCTCGAACTGTGAGGAGGCTTGACCGCGCGTTGTTTTCCTTTGAAAGAAAATAAAGATGTGTTTATCTTTGAGTTCTGTTCGCTTATGAATCTCGGTATGTATATAATAAATAAGTTATTTCACGATTAGTTCGCTTGTACGATTTTTATTCACTCGTTGTGTAAAACAAACTCACTCGCTGCGCTCGTTCGTTTGTTTTACACAACTTGTGAATAAAAATCGTACGCGCTCACTAACCGTGAAATAACCTATAATTATGAATCGGATGACGTAGAAACATCAGCAGGGATGTGTTAGATTTGATTTATTATTTCTTGGCTAAGCCGGTGAGGTGAAAGCATAAAAACCTATGCTTTCACTGCTTTATATGATTGTTCACGCTTAGACATGCAATTAAACATACAAGAATGTTAACGTTTATTTATTAGCTAAAAGAGCAAATAATGTAGCCGTAGAAAGACAATAAACGTTTGCTTATAGGATATTCTGGTCCCGATTCCATTTTGTTGTTTATTCTACTGCAGTATGTATTGATTTCTGTTTTTGTTGCAATAAAATCCTGATATGCTTAAATGCGCCTAACGGTTCCACATATAAACAATGTAAATTCAAATATTTATAAAATCTTTCATTCACAACAGTCAGTTATATTTTAAATCTGGTGGTCCAAAAATACTTGGCGATATCTTTTACCTTCTCAGAGGCAGCCTTCTTAGCTGATACCCAGATCTCTTTGCTGTGCACAAGTTGGTGGTCTTGTGCACTTTTTAGCTGGATCAAATCGAGGTATTCGACTGTTTATGAAGATGATTTAGAAACGAGACTGATGATAAAACTGATGATTTCAAAGCGAAGCTAAATGTGACCAACACAAAATTTTAATATGATATGAGATGCCGTTAATTCCTCAGGAAAAGGCTTATGCGGTCTGACTCTTGAGAGTAACTACTCATTCTTGGCATTCAGGATTTTCCTTAAAAGGTTTATTTTGGTTAATTATTATGGAAAAAGTCTAGCGTGGTTTGTGCTCTGTTCCCACTTGTAACATCGCGCGCTGTCGCCGTTATTTCTGTCCCCCCAAAGAACATGCTGACCTCCAATTCTCTGTCCAATCCCCTCCAAGTCTCAGGAGACAAAAGCACGACACTTCCAATCCTGGTAACTCCTTCGTCTGTGACCATAAGGGTGTTGGGGTTGCTTGAGGCGTAAAATGAGTATTTGATTTTCTTTTCATTTGGATACAGTGGTCGATACATTCTTCGTATTCTTTGCCTAAGTTGAACTACTTCGTTTTCCTTTACAAAGCAGTTAAAGACATCGCTGCACATCTCTTTTCCATTGGCTATGAACGTACTTTCTTCGGGATGAACGCCTTTGATAAATTCCCTACAACAGTCAACGCCATAGGTCTTGCTAACCACTCTCTGGGTTATTTTGGTCGGCCTCTTGCCAAAGATTACTGCTCCCTGGACAACAGCTATGCCAGCATCATTAGGAATAACCACACGACACCTCCTGAAAATAATCCTATTATTAATAACCAAACATTCTTAACTAACACAATTCCAGTTAACAATTAAGATTACAAGTCAGAATATAATGGGTGGTAGGTCTCAAATTTCGAAATAATTGGTCACAAGCGCAGCAAGGGTCACAATTGCATTAATAAGGGTTGTACGGTAGTAAATAAATAAGTTACAGTTATTAAAGTGACGTGTTTACTCAGTGTGTAAAAAGCAAAACAAACGGGAATATCGAGTTAAAGACAAGCAACCATGAATTTGCTGATATAATTCATCAAAATAAGCAAGGATCTGACGGCAAAAAGCGAAGCGAAGGCCAAACGGGAAGGAATTCATTGCGTTTCAACAACATGTGCTACAGACTCAGACGAATCGGCTATCGGCACGCAAGATTCAAACTGTTTTCTTACCTCGAGTTTCCCGTTTGTTTTGCTTGTTATCCTCCAGAATCCTTCAAAATAATTTGCTTGACTTGTATTTGGTTGAAATTCGTCAATACAAGCTTTCATTCTTCGCAAAAGAAGTCACAAAAACACCCGACGGTGCACAGCCATTTTCCCAAAATTTTGAAAAATCGTTGCGTAAAGCTCAAAACTCCCCGGGGGCTGGAACTAGGCACATAATTGGCTAAATCTATTAACTTTCTGTGGGCCAATTTTGGGAGCAATGGGAAGTAACGCGATTTTTTGCGAAGGTGGTGACCTCATAGGTCCTGAAGCTCCTATATTCCTGAGACCGGAAGACAATATACACTTAATGTCAGTTCCCGAGGGAAACAGTTAGTTTTGTTTTCCCTCGAGTCCTGATGTTTCCCTCGACTTCGTCTCGGGAAACATCAGGACTCTCGGGAAAACAAAACTAACTGTTTCCCTCGGGAACTGACATTAAGTGTTTTGTTATATTTCTAGACTTTCACTTTAACAGCAACAAAAGCATAACTGGAGCGAACCAGAACAGTCGACACATTATTAATGACAACAGAAATTTAATTCTCAAAACCACTGAATAAATTATTTACAACTACTTTCCTTACATTATCTGCATCTTTTTCCTCCACTAGCTGCTGTTTCTCTTCTAGGCTAGGATGACTTTAATAATCGTTACTTCTTAGTTTGAGGCTCCGTGTTTGTGTTGTTGTGTTCATTCGCGAAAAAGAAAACTGGCAGTGTTTTTCCCGCCTTCTGTCACACCACCTTCCACCATGCTTTGATCACGTGCTGTAATGTATCCCGAGTGGGATACATTGCGTGATGTATCACGATCGGGATACATTTGATTTTAGTCAAGGCCACGTGACCAGGAATCAACCAATGACAGCCCCTGTTTAGTTGATTGAAAGTCTAGGAATATAACAAAGAGATTTATTCGACATTTTTCCTCTGTGTGAAGGCTTGTGTCTGAATCTAGATTCTCCCGCTTTTCATTGAATTTTGCCTCACTAGTTTTCTACTTTTCAGAAAAGGTTGTTGGCAACGATTGCATGTACCTTTCAATCTTGAATAAACAACACGAACAACTTTTCCAGCAGTCAGTTATCGCCGTTTTTATTTCTTTGTTTATATAATATAATGAGCGTTTGTGACAAGTTTGAATTTGCTCGGTGTCCAAGCCGCCATGATGATTTGAGTGTTATTTTCGCCGTTCTTCTTGGATTCATTGCTGGTTACTGTTAGCGGTTTTATCGGATTATTTCGGTCAACTTGTTACTTCAACCTTTCTTCTTTGTAAATTTTGTGGTCTACCTGGGTCTACCCCTGTTAGTTCCCCGGTTATGAGGCGCTGAAATTGTCTTGAAATGAAGAGAGTTGTCTCAGCCAAGTACCACAAATCCCGGGAAACAGGCTGAGAAACTTGCCAAAGCGAAAGCCGACGTGAAGCGAGCAACGTAAAATCCAGGAAGAGTATATTTCATTTTAAACCAGAAAAGGTACATAAGTTTGCATGCTGTGTGTGCTATGTGTATGCAAATCCTCATGCGAATTTACACGAGGGAATAAATCTCAACCAAAACACAAAGCCGTTATCGAAGATCTAGACAACATCATACAGGATTTCAAACTGTGAGGATAGGGCAAAATCGATACACTGCGCTTACTTCATTGAACGTACAGACAAGATTGTGGTTTATTTCTGCAGCCGTAGCTTCGGTGAAGTTCCAGGCATTGTGCTGTACTGTTCCGGCGCTACGTTTGGTCTGTTTTTCCCTTGTCTATAGAAGATTTATTTGCGTATAAGGATTACAAACAGTAACTGTTTGAAACACAATATAAAATGGTCAATGAAGTTCAAATTGTTATGAGAGACCATGCAAGATTTCTCACCTTGCTCTGACCTAAACGTCCAGTTGACGTTAAGCCGTTACGTTATGTCGACCGCCTCTTACCAGGCTAAAATTCCACCCTTTGAAAAGTAAGTATAAATGGTCATTGGATCAACATATAACTTGAATAATAAATCTTGAGATTTACCTCTTGTCATACGTTGACAGTAATATAGTTTCTCGTGCTACCTAAAAATTAGTTGGGAGTACTATTAGATGAAAAGCTTACTTTCGAGACTCACATTGATTATATGTGTAAAAAGGCGTGCGTCGGTGTAGGAGCTCTAAGAAAAATGAAACCTTTTGTCCCGCTTTACACGCGCGTGCGAGGCCCGCGCGTGCAAAGCCCCATAGCTAAGTAAATCTACCCATCCTAGAAAATTTGGTAATCACGTGACCCTACACCTAGCGACCGAGCGACCATCCGTCTGCACCACAAGCATACCAATGGAAAATAACTCAATCAATGCAACAGGTATTGCAACCTCTGAATGCAATTCGAGGTTGTTTTGGCGGGAAATCGCATAGCCACCGCGGCTTCTTGTAAAGCAGAGACAACTAAGGAATCAATAAAGACGAAAACGGAAAACGGAGATTGGTTCTGTATCCGTGGTGTCTCAAGTATTAAGCTTAATAGATGAATTGTCATGTCCACCAATTTGGAATATAGAGCAAGAGAAAGACAGAGAAAAAGAGAAGTAGGCGGCAAGCCAGCGAAGCTCAACAAGAAAAAAACAAACAAACAAAAGAGGCATTTTTTTGTTTGTTTGTTGTTGAAAGAAAACTTTGTAGCGGCAGTGACAAAATGAGAAATGCTAGCGGCCACCAATGCAAGTGAGCAACAGTGAAAAAAAAGTGAACGAGAACACGTACGACATTTCCTCCAAAAAAAGTGTTACAAAGAATGTACAAAAAAAGTGTACTGCACGTGCAAAGTTGGTTTTTTGCTAATTGGACCAAATGATGTTTTTCACCGTTCTCCGGCCTTGCCTTCGCCACTTAGCATTCACCATTCTATATATTTTGCTTGAAAAAAAACTTTAAGTATTATCGAGAACTTCGCTCTTAGCCCTCGCTAAATCTATTTAGTATACAGCTATTTCGAGAAAGGTTGTCGGAAAAAATGTGCACGCGACAACCCCGAAAGGTAAGATGGGATATGATCGATACGCCGTTCCTGACGACTGTAGCTGTCGAACCTACTTTTGTTGCTTTCCGTTAGCACTCGCCAACACATTTTCGTGGTCTTTCGTGCCAATTCTTTCAAATTTCTCTGAAGAACAGTGAACTAAAAACCACCACAATGCCTTTCGGGTTTGTCGCGTGCACTTTTTCCGACAATCTTTCTCGAAATAGCTGTATACTAAAACATTGGATAGTGTTTTCCGCGCGCTCTGATTGGCTACTCAATCAGTGAATATCCTGCACTATTCACTGATTCACCTCCAGTTCCTCCGAGCGAGCGACGCCAAACTCTCGTAAGTTGCGAGTAAAATGCCTTCCCGGTTTGCTGCTGTAACAAACAAAGAAATTTCACAACTAATCAAGTAAGCTGTCCCCGAAATACACGAAGAAAGTGACGAAGTTCGGTTTGGAAGTTTTAGCAGGTAAAGCTTTGTCTGTTTTACTTGAATTTATCTATAACACCGGTGAAAAAGTTCTTTTGTTTACAAATGCAAATTAAGCTTAAGTCTTGTGTTACTTTATTTAGTTGACTTTTTCATAAATAAGCTTAAAACTAGATTTAATAATCTTTTTTACTTAATGATTTAAAATACAAACAGAATTTACGACTCCTTTCAAAAACAATTCCCCGCAAGAGCTGAACAAATGCCTTCAAAAGTTTTATTTGTTAGCAAGAAAATTAAAGGGACGACCACGGCCGTTCGGTGATTGATTGCCAATGTTGTAGTCGTTGGCAACAGCAATTGCAAATGAGTTCAAAATCATCATTTTCTTTGCTCAACTATACTAAAACAATCATTCACCTCAGTGTCGGTGGGGCAGATATTTACCCCGTCACTTCGCGGCCTCGGTAATTTTCCACCACTAGCCACCTCCACTTCGATGAATAATTGTTATATATTACAACTATAATCTTAGGAATCTTGAAACTGATCTAGTACTTGAAAGGCCAAAACATTTTTAAGTAAAGTGATGCAATGTTCTGGAACAATCTCTCTTACGAGGCAAAAACAATACAATCGATTTCCTAATTTAAAAGCCAACATCGCCAATTTGTGATTGATTACTTAGACGGAGTTTAGTTAGAGTTATCCTGTCTTGGACGTTGGTGACCTGGCGGAGATAATCTTCACATTTATAATTTTCTATTGTTTTAAATTTTCGGAAGGTTCTTAGCTTATTCTTTTGGTTGGCGTCTTGTCTTACTTCATTCGATGTCTTCCAGTCTTTGTTTGATAATGTTCAAGATTCCTACGTCATTTTCATGTGCTTTTGTCCAGAGGTATCCCAGCCCTATTTGGTCTAGTACGCGTTTGATTTTTTGGCTCCATAATTCCTTGTTCATTCTCGACTTCACATCATTATAAACCACCTGTGATGATTTGTGTTTTGGGTGTTTGATTAGAGTTAGCCAAAACTTAAAAATTCCTGTATTGTGCTTCGATTTTCACCCTCGTTAACCCTCGGACGAAGGAAGGGAGAGGGGGAGGGTGGATGGAACCCCTGCCCGGAGTTTTCGATATATTGCAGTATTTTGAAACGATTTTACCATTAGTAGAAAGCCTCTGATCTCCTTAACAAGATGAGGTATATTTATGGGTGGTGGCGCTGCGGGAGGCCCGTGACGTCCCCAACAATGGTCGCCATCTTGGATTGTACCAAGAATCAGAAATCAGGTTAAAACCGCGAGAAATGGTAATTTTTTGTGCTTTACATAAAAAATAACACATAAATAAACACTTTGCACGATTTTAGCCACAAGATTTACTTTTATTGTTGAAAGATGTTGAAAAAACATGTAATTTCACCGAAAATTGGCTTGACCACCTGCTACTTATGTAGTCATATCTCGTAACCATACCAACTGGCCATCACTAAACTCGTCTCAAAATCTGCGCGAGGGATGAACGAAAAGCCACTGAAAAAGCCAGGTGGTGATGTTTTATCCTCTAGGAAAAAACCCAGAAAGACCTTATGGGGGGTGGTGGCATCCACCCCCCCCCCCCCTCCCTTTGTATGTCCGAAGGTTAAGGGCAAAAAATATGTGTTCTCACTGTTAGTACCTGACCATGTTTGGTGACGTCACGGACCTCCAGCAGCGCCACAACCCATAAAATATACCTCATGTTGTAGAGAAGATCAAAACCTTTTCACTGAAGGGAAAATCGTTTCGAAATATTGCAACAAATATAAAACTCGGGGGGGGGGGGGGGGGCAACAACTTCCATTGTACCACGGTGGTGACTCTGCTTGTACGTCCGAGGGTAGGAGCCGATTACTTGGAGCCTCCATACGTGCTGTACCCTTGAGTCAACCCTTTCCGATAAAGAATTATTTTTGGAACAGGCTTTCCCGCGAAATGAATTCTAATTAATTGTTTTCGAGGACGTCCGCATATTTTTGTAGTGAGAAAAAAAATGGCGACGAAAGAGGGAAATTGGCCAACAAGTTTACTCTTTGTTCCATCACCGTAGCTCCTGCCTCCGTTCCTTCCCTCACTACCGAAGAAAGCTGGTTTCGGGTTAATGTATATAATATGTAATCTGGCTTTAAAAAAATTGCTATATTTTGTTGCAACGCATGAAGTCGTGTTTGCTGTTGTAGCACTGTTCGGATGTTTAAATTTTGCTCGTAATGTTGTATTCCATCGCCCTTATTTAAAAGGAGCTTTTCAAAGAATTAAAAAGTGAAACTCTTTGTTGGAGAGCCAGACATTTTAAAAGGAAATTGGAGCGCTTACGGTAAGCTCTGTATGGAACCGGCAAATCGGAGGCAATTTTGCGCCTTCCGCGACTTTTGTAAAAAGAAACTGTAATGTCTTCTGTGTCTTATCTACCGCAACATGGAACAGCGAAAATCAAGATGTTTTCTTGTGATTTTGAAGCAAAACGTCGAAGTGAAGAAAGGTATCGGTCTATGTTGTCCGGATTTTTATTCATTTTGATGGTGCTATATATGCCGCAGCATATACTTGTAGACCTCAAATAACCGCAAAAGAAATATACAGGAGGACGTGACATGCCGAAACATATATAACGTCCGCTGTGAAACCTTTGAGAACTTTTCTTTCATTCAAGGATTTTAATCTTTTGAAGTCGCTAGCCCCATCGGCCCGCTCCTTTTTTAATTTTATGACTACCTGTTGTTTTCCTTGTTTACATATTACTTAGTGTCTTAGTAGCAAGAGAAAAATACCGGGCTCAGTAGATTCTGTATTGACAGTTGCTGTATTATGTGAATGAAACCCTCAGTATATTAGGTACACAACAGTTAATTTCGCTTTTAATTCGATTTCATTCCTGTTGAACATCTCGTTTGTTTTGTTTGATATGTCCACTTGAAATATTTGCCATTGAGATTGTCTGTTATCAAAAGCCATTTTCATCCACAGCCACATCAATTTGGCTTATAAAGTCCGTTCATAATTCGCGACCTCAGATCTCGCACAATTACAGCCGCCGCGCAAGCGAAAGATGCAGTCCTTGTCCGATCTGTAACAGTCATTTGGAACAACATACTTTTTACTTCAAAATTAACTGTGGGATGATGCAGTGTGGACCTTTGTAGAATTAGTAAAAAGCTCCAAAGCATTGCACAAGCGAGTTAACCAGTAAAGTAAAGTAACTAAAGAGCTTGATTTTTCAATATTTATTTACCCGCTGTCGAGGGCCGGGACTGGGTTGTTCGCGATAAAACTTATGATATGCAGCCAACTGTCAAGATTACAAGTAAACTTGAAGACGTCGCATGAGTGTATCACCTTTTTCTTTTTGTTATTAGGCTTAAGCGGGTATTTTTAACCCGGTAGAATATCAGAACTATCATCAAATAACTCTCCCACGCTGGCTACCGCCATTATTGGCAGCAATTCAAATCCAGCTTCTGTGACTCAGCGTGTGATGTATGATCATAGCTCTGCTCTGATTGGATATTACCGAGAAGACGTGAAAAATATTCCGCGAAAGCTATTTCTATAAATAATTTTCGTCGGAAAGGGTTGACTCCAAGGGCTTATATGGAGATGGAGGCTCCAAGTAATCGGCTCCTGCCGAGGGTTAAAAATGACTCGCTAAAAGGGCTCACACTGATGGAAAAGTTCTAACCTAAATAGTGGCGAAAGTTGGGATTTAATGTGATACTTGGAAGTATTATCGAAGCGCTATATTTTCTAGAAGACGTTAGGTAAACGTATTACACGTCTTCCGAACGTAAACAATGGAACACGCATGGTTGATTAACCTTGATCCCACAAGTACCTGTTTTCACAAAACTCCACTAATCCTACGGTGTTCAAGATGTTGCATTCAACAGCCGTGGCAATCGAACCACGTTAGTTAATACAACACTTAACTCAACTTTTTAAGTCTGTTATACAAGTTACGTTTACTCCAGTACCTATAAAATATATTTCTGAATACACACAAATTCATTCAGCAGTTCTTTTTAAGAAGCGTGACACGCGTTCATCACAATGCTTTTGTTAACTTTATTTATTCTCGAAAATTTTGCAACATTTTGCATTCCAATAGTGGACACCATATTGTTTCTATTTTTTGTAAATTTAGCGCGTTTGCCAATGTGGAAATTAGCTGTTGTTGTATATGGCGTGAGTCGCTGGCGTAGTTGAAAAAATGCTGTTGTTGTTGGAGCTGGTAGTGGTACCCATCGAGAGGTGGTTACGAGTATCTCGAAATCAGAGACAAAAAAACTCCCAAAGTCGCTGCATTCCTGTTATTCCCATCCTCGGACACCTGGGGGCGGTCAGTCGGGCCGGGAAAAAAGGCGCGACAAAAGTTTTCAAGCACAGGTGCAAAAGGGCTTTTGCACCTGTGCTTGAAATCTTTTGTCGTGCCTTTTCACTTGGCCCGACTGACCGCCCCTGGGTCTTCTAGGACTTGTTATTCCGCACCATTTTAAAGACCACGTCGTGATTCGAATTCGGCTCTAGCATGTTGAATTCCCTGAAGGATCGAACATTCTATGCGACGCCTTCTTAAGAAGCTACAGTAGTGTGACCTGTTTAGGAATTTAACTCTCGGACGTACAAGGGGTGGTTGGATGCCACTCCCCCTAAGGTTTTCTGAGTTTTATCTTAGATGATAAAACATCATTCCCTGATGTTTTCAGTAGCTGTTTGTTCATCCCACTCGCCAATTTGAGTCAAGTTCAGTGATGGTCAGTTTCTCTGGTTACGAGATATGACGTCATAAGTAGGAGGTGATCTATTTTAACATGTTTTTTCAACTTGTTTCAACAATAAAAGTAAATCCTGTGGCTAAATCATGCAAAGTGCTTATTTATGAGGTATATTCATCTCAAGCACAAAAAATCACTATTTCTCGCGGTTTTAACATTATTTCTAATTCTTGGAAAAGTCGAAGATGGCAGCCAAGATAGCGACCATTGTTGGTGACGTCACAGGCCCCTAGCAGCGTCACCACCTATAAGATATACCCCATCTTATAGAGAAGATCAAAGGCTTTCCACTGCAAGCAAAACTGTTATTAATCTATTTCACAGCACTCTCATTCATACTTCGTTTAAATAAGATATGGACATACTATTGCTCGAGGGACTAAGCCAGGCTGGAACAGCTTGGCTTAGGGTAGCAGTGTTGAAAGACCCACGCAAATTTCTTGTAGACAATTGGGGGTGGCGGGTGGGCCGATCCCTTCTTGACTGCTCCGCTGGCTGAAAACTAAGCTAGAAAGGAGTGTTTTGCTCCAAGACATGCTTGTAAGAGCAAAAATGTAAATTGAAGGCAGTTGATAATACGACGTAGCCAAAAATACCACAATGCATGGGAGTCCCTACCGGTCTGCCTTTGACTTTCTTTCAATGTCAGACTATCGTACACTTCTACTCTACACTACACCTCTTCTAAGTGTAGAACTAAGTAAAGAATGAAAAGCTGGGTTCATGACTAGGGGACCAGTGTGACAATATTCTGACTTTGTATTTAGACTATTCACTACTTCCACACCTCTGAGAAGTGTGCAACTAAGTTAAGAACTGTAGAAACTCTGGATTTTATGGTCAGGGCTGGACATGGCTCATTTCCTGCCCCAAAGCGTTTTTTTTTCTTGAGGCCAATGTACAAGCTTTGCATTGAAAGGACAAACAGGGGCGATCCCCTGTTCTACGGGTAGGCTCTTCCATTATATTGGCAGTATCCTCGAAACGCACCCAAAGAACAGAGTAGGCATCACGCAACAATCTTCGAAAAACGATTACCAAACAGCTCCAAACCCGAGGCTCCACGCACACACGAAAAAGGAATGATCTCAGGCTCGATAGAAGCACGATCTGTTGCGCACGATGAATGCTCCATAAAAGCACGATCTTAGGTTATATCAGAAACCCATAAGGGGTTGAAACGTGTAACTCTCATATGTTTGCTTTGTCCGATGCTCGTGAAAATTCATTTTAGAAAGTACCATATTTGGAACGAGAAGAAGAGATAACTGACCAATCAAACTTCGTAAACAACGTGACGTAATTTTCCTTCAGGTTCCCGCGCCCGCTTAAAAAAATGGCCGACAAACGGGGGAAACCAGGAATATTACCGAAACACTGAACAGGATATTATTGCCTTACCACCCGGGCCAAACGTAACATTATGAAACCCATTGACGGCCTCGCAACTTCTTGAAGTTGTCACATAAAAAAACGATGCCTCGTTGACCCTCTGCACAGTAAACTTATACTGCAAATAGGCTTTTAAAATTCTTATGTTAAAAGTCTAGAATAAACAATGAAAAATATTTTCGAATAAAATTTATTAGCTGCGTATCGAAAGCGTCCAAAACCTGAACCTGAGATCTTCGCAAAAAGTGATGCTTGTAATGAATGTGAGAAGCATTTTAAAAGCTTAAATTGAACTTAGATGTTGTAGTCACGATCGTGTTTTGAGCTAATTTTATGAATGAACAAACTCAAATTAATAGACAGAGAAGCCGTTTCTTGAAAATTTTTATTCAAAGTCCAAAAAGTTAATCCTTTAAAGCAATTCGGAAAACACTATCTGGATCGTGGATCCGTTCACGCAAGTGACATCAGCTAAGCACATGACAAAATTCAACACAAAATCCATCCCAAATCAGGGCACATTTTGTAATTTTTCTTTAGCGCCGAAGAGAACAATTTATAAAATGTCTATGAAACATTTAAAAATACATAAATTCCCTTTCAAAAACGTAATTGTCTTGGCCATAGAGTGCAAAATGTACCTGAAAATTCAGCAAAAACTTCGCTGACTTGGTTGCATTTCAAAACAGACCTTGGGCTCCGCCGTGAAGAAAACAAGGTTGAATTCCTAGAAGGACGATTTCTTGATGAAAAGCTTCCCTTTCTCCACAAAAAGAAAGCTGAGCATTCTTTTGAACTTTCTCTTTCCATTTTTTGTCCTTTAACGGTGTATTTTTAACCTTGAAATGCAGAACTCTTGTCTTAAAACATCTGCAGGGTGATCGCGCAGCAGCCATTTTGTTGAAAATGGATATCCGTCACTAAGATTTCCAAATATGGTCAAAATGAATATTCACGAGCATTGAACGCGAGTTACACGTTTCAACCCCTTATGGGTTTCTGGTTATATATATACACCATAAAGGCACGATTAAAGGCTCTGCGAAGGCTCGTTAAAAGCACAATAAAGGCACGATCTGTACTCAATGGCATGTTTATCGACTTCTTACGCACGATGTACGATGGCAAAATTTTTTATCTTTTTTGTTACGGCTGTGATCACCAACACCTTACATTTAGTCCTTTAAGCAATTATGACCAGATTTACGACCAACCGCCAAAAAGCCCCCACTTTCGTGACCACGAGAAGCGTTTAGGGTATGCACTCTTTTTATTAGTGGTCCGTGAGCGCCATTCAAATCCTGTAATTTTCCAGTTACCGTGTGGAAAGAAATCTTTGCGGGAGTTTATTTTTGCGGATTGGCTATTTTTTTGTTTTGCGGAAACTAATTTTTGCTATTAGGACGGATTGGTTTTTCTTGCACGGGATTAATTTTTGCGATTTCCAGAAAGTAGCCAGTGCTCAGCATTGATAATATTTTCGTTTTTGTTAAATACGTGCAATGCAAATACATATTTTCAAACAGTACTACGGTATGCGTACCCTACATGTAAAGCCAGTATAATTTTATTGTATACCGCTTAGTTTGTTTCTGAACGAAACAGATAGGCTTTAACTGAACAGACGCGATTTCTTAGTAAAGTATTTTTGTGTGGCGAATTAAGTTAGAGAATATTTTCTCTGGAGAAAATTTTTGCGGGAAAAATGTTTGCGGTAATTTTTATTTGCGGGAACTTATTTGTGCGGATCGCTGGAAAAATCGCTAACATTAGAGCCCACAAAAATTTTGTACCACACGGTAATCCCAAAAAAGGAAAAAGTCTGCAGATGCTCTTACATGTAAATTTAACCCTGTTATATCATTATGGTCACACTTATTATTGTTAAATCCCTACCTTGAAAATTGCGTTTTTATGCCTTCCTGGAGGATACGAGATTCTGCAAATCCTCCTACAAGGAGCATCATGTTGACTTTGGAAAGCTCTGATAAATTGAGAAGACCATTCAGATGCTCTTTCGTGGTTTGGAGGACGGGCTCGAATAGTTTCAGCATAACACTGGGACTCAAACAGAGATACTCATCGTTGAGTATTTTTACTTCTCCTGATTTGAAGCGCTTCAAAGAAGAAGAGCGAAAATCGTTGATGGAAGAAATGAAGCTAGCTGGAAGCCGAATCCTTGTTTCTGTTTTATCCAGAGCTCGGGTCCCTCTTTTCTTCACCTCAAAATCATTCATTAACTTTAGCCAATCACCCGGAAACTGTACGCGATAATCACGTAACTTGGGAGCACCAAAAACCTCATCCAGGAGAATTTGAAACTGCCAATTTACTTTCATCCCACCATAAGGTCCACCAGTTACTTTGTATATTTCTTTTAAGGCACCGTCACCCTGCCTTTCATGTACTGTAACGTCAAGAGTGCCACCTACAAGGAAAAAGTAGTTCGGTTGTGCTTGATGTAAGTTGCTGTTGTTGCTTTTCTTTTAGCTTAAAAGCCGTTCGTCGTCGTTTATGCCTTCTCCTCCCGCCTCAACAGCTGAAGCCCCTTTTTGTGCTACGTTGCCTGAGCTCTGTTTACTCAGGGCAACGACACAATGATGCAATTAGGTCTTTCAATCAAACTTTAAATGCAATGCTACATAAAGGAACATAGTTTCCCAGGTTATATTTTCACTTGATGTGGTCAAAATGGCAATAAGATTGAAAGTTTCTAAATTTAATCGGAGATGCCTCTCAAATTTCAGTACCACTGTGCTCAAGTGACAGCCATTGATTTACAACTCACTTACCACCAATATCGACGACAATATACTGCAAAAGAGGGACACTAAGTAGCTTTTCCACAGATTCATTTTCCTCTTTTGATGCTGGGTCATGCAGTTTCCTCTCCATGCAGAAAACAGCTGCCGCCTCGGGCTCTAAAGCAATTAACAACTGTTCTGGATTGTTAGGTGAGCCTATCCCAGCCTGTTAAAAAGAATCGAAATGATAGAGATGTGTTAATAGCATGCCATGGACAGCCCAAAGAGATTCTTATTACTGCGCTTTTCCCAAACATGCGTAAGTTCAAAAGCCGCAGTAACAAATAAACTGTTACAATTTGTTTTGTTTGTTTGTGCTTTTCTTTTCTTTTTCTTTTCATGTGTTCTTACAAAAAGGATAGTAATTTCAAAAATCATTATAAAAAATAAAACATATCAAACAAACATAAACATAAACAAAAACATGCAATGCCTAATTTGTTCACAGTAGTAATCCAAAACGTCAGTCTTTTTGAGGAGATTGGTAAAGTATTTTCATACCTCATAAGCTGCTTTTCTCATGAACTGTTTTGCTTTTGGATTCCAAATAGCAGGAACAGTTAAAACCCACTGAATATCTTCGGCTTTAAAGCTATCATCTTCAGTCTTTTGTCGAATGATGTGCACAGCTTTATCCTTAAGGAATTTAATGGAATGCGCAAACACCGTTTTGGCCTGCAGGCTATTTCCATTAGCAGCCTCTATCTCGGTATCTAGGTCAAGACTCTGTAAAAGGAAAATGATGAGTTTAGCCCAATTTGCAGGTGCTATAGGGGTGACTTGTAGGGTGGGTACAAAACTTGCCTTAAAGTTCAATTGAATATTGCCATCGTGTTAGCATCGTCATTACGATTATTACTATTATTATTAATATTGTTATTATTATTATTATTATCATCATCATCATCATCGCGTCATCGTTATCGTTATCATTAACAAGAGTTCATATTTCCAGCCTAGAGGAGCATTCCTCATGGTCTTCTCATCTCACTTCTTCGATCTCTCTTTTGTTGACCCAGGGACATTTCATCTCGAGTGTATTGACTGTGTGTTCTTGTGATTGACAATTCCGACGTCAACTCTGTTGGAGCAAACCTATCCATGCTCTTTAAACACTAACACATCCCTGCTGATGTTTCTACGTCATCCGATTTATAATTATAGGTTATTTCACGGTTAGTGAGCGCGTACGATTTTTATTCACTCGTTGTGTAAAACAAACTCACTCGCTGATAACGATAACGATGATGCGATGATGATGATGATGATAATAATAATAATAATAACAATATTAATAATAATAGTAATAATCGTAATGACGATGCTAACACGATGGCAATATTCAATTGAACTTTAAGGCAAGTTTTGTACCCACCCTACAAGTCACCCCTATAGCACCTGCAAATTGGGCTAAACTCATCATTTTCCTTTTACAGAGTCTTGACCTAGATACCGAGATAGAGGCTGCTAATGGAAATAGCCTGCAGGCCAAAACGGTGTTTGCGCATTCCATTAAATTCCTTAAGGATAAAGCTGTGCACATCATTCGACAAAAGACTGAAGATGATAGCTTTAAAGCCGAAGATATTCAGTGGGTTTTAACTGTTCCTGCCATTTGGAATCCAAAAGCAAAACAGTTCATGAGAAAAGCAGCTTATGAGGTATGAAAATACCTTACCAATCTCCTCAAAAAGACTGACGTTTTGGATTACTACTGTGAACAAATTAGGCATTGCATGTTTTTGTTTATGTTTATGTTTGTTTGATATGTTTTATTTTTTATAATGATTTTTGAAATTACTATCCTTTTTGTAAGAACACATGAAAAGAAAAAGAAAAGAAAAGCACAAACAAACAAAACAAATTGTAACAGTTTATTTGTTACTGCGGCTTTTGAACTTACGCATGTTTGGGAAAAGCGCAGTAATAAGAATCTCTTTGGGCTGTCCATGGCATGCTATTAACACATCTCTATCATTTCGATTCTTTTTAACAGGCTGGGATAGGCTCACCTAACAATCCAGAACAGTTGTTAATTGCTTTAGAGCCCGAGGCGGCAGCTGTTTTCTGCATGGAGAGGAAACTGCATGACCCAGCATCAAAAGAGGAAAATGAATCTGTGGAAAAGCTACTTAGTGTCCCTCTTTTGCAGTATATTGTCGTCGATATTGGTGGTAAGTGAGTTGTAAATCAATGGCTGTCACTTGAGCACAGTGGTACTGAAATTTGAGAGGCATCTCCGATTAAATTTAGAAACTTTCAATCTTATTGCCATTTTGACCACATCAAGTGAAAATATAACCTGGGAAACTATGTTCCTTTATGTAGCATTGCATTTAAAGTTTGATTGAAAGACCTAATTGCATCATTGTGTCGTTGCCCTGAGTAAACAGAGCTCAGGCAACGTAGCACAAAAAGGGGCTTCAGCTGTTGAGGCTGGAGGAGAAGGCATAAACGACGACGAACGGCTTTTAAGCTAAAAGAAAAGCAACAACAGCAACTTACATCAAGCACAACCGAACTACTTTTTCCTTGTAGGTGGCACTCTTGACGTTACAGTACATGAAAGGCAGGGTGACGGTGCCTTAAAAGAAATATACAAAGTAACTGGTGGACCTTATGGTGGGATGAAAGTAAATTGGCAGTTTCAAATTCTCCTGGATGAGGTTTTTGGTGCTCCCAAGTTACGTGGTTATCGCGTACAGTTTCCGGGTGATTGGCTAAAGTTAATGAATGATTTTGAGGTGAAGAAAAGAGGGACCCGAGCTCTGGATAAAACAGAAACAAGGATTCGGCTTCCAGCTAGCTTCATTTCTTCCATCAACGATTTTCGCTCTTCTTCTTTGAAGCGCTTCAAATCAGGAGAAGTAAAAATACTCAACGATGAGTATCTCTGTTTGAGTCCCAGTGTTATGCTGAAACTATTCGAGCCCGTCCTCCAAACCACGAAAGAGCATCTGAATGGTCTTCTCAATTTATCAGAGCTTTCCAAAGTCAACATGATGCTCCTTGTAGGAGGATTTGCAGAATCTCGTATCCTCCAGGAAGGCATAAAAACGCAATTTTCAAGGTAGGGATTTAACAATAATAAGTGTGACCATAATGATATAACAGGGTTAAATTTACATGTAAGAGCATCTGCAGGCTTTTTCCTTTTTTGGGATTACCGTGTGGTACAAAATTTTTGTGGGCTCTAATGTTAGCGATTTTTCCAGCGATCCGCACAAATAAGTTCCCGCAAATAAAAATTACCGCAAACATTTTTCCCGCAAAAATTTTCTCCAGAGAAAATATTCTCTAACTTAATTCGCCACACAAAAATACTTTACTAAGAAATCGCGTCTGTTCAGTTAAAGCCTATCTGTTTCGTTCAGAAACAAACTAAGCGGTATACAATAAAATTATACTGGCTTTACATGTAGGGTACGCATACCGTAGTACTGTTTGAAAATATGTATTTGCATTGCACGTATTTAACAAAAACGAAAATATTATCAATGCTGAGCACTGGCTACTTTCTGGAAATCGCAAAAATTAATCCCGTGCAAGAAAAACCAATCCGTCCTAATAGCAAAAATTAGTTTCCGCAAAACAAAAAAATAGCCAATCCGCAAAAATAAACTCCCGCAAAGATTTCTTTCCACACGGTAACTGGAAAATTACAGGATTTGAATGGCGCTCACGGACCACTAATAAAAAGAGTGCATACCCTAAACGCTTCTCGTGGTCACGAAAGTGGGGGCTTTTTGGCGGTTGGTCGTAAATCTGGTCATAATTGCTTAAAGGACTAAATGTAAGGTGTTGGTGATCACAGCCGTAACAAAAAAGATAAAAAATTTTGCCATCGTACATCGTGCGTAAGAAGTCGATAAACATGCCATTGAGTACAGATCGTGCCTTTATTGTGCTTTTAACGAGCCTTCGCAGAGCCTTTAATCGTGCCTTTATGGTGTATATATATAACCAGAAACCCATAAGGGGTTGAAACGTGTAACTCGCGTTCAATGCTCGTGAATATTCATTTTGACCATATTTGGAAATCTTAGTGACGGATATCCATTTTCAACAAAATGGCTGCTGCGCGATCACCCTGCAGATGTTTTAAGACAAGAGTTCTGCATTTCAAGGTTAAAAATACACCGTTAAAGGACAAAAAATGGAAAGAGAAAGTTCAAAAGAATGCTCAGCTTTCTTTTTGTGGAGAAAGGGAAGCTTTTCATCAAGAAATCGTCCTTCTAGGAATTCAACCTTGTTTTCTTCACGGCGGAGCCCAAGGTCTGTTTTGAAATGCAACCAAGTCAGCGAAGTTTTTGCTGAATTTTCAGGTACATTTTGCACTCTATGGCCAAGACAATTACGTTTTTGAAAGGGAATTTATGTATTTTTAAATGTTTCATAGACATTTTATAAATTGTTCTCTTCGGCGCTAAAGAAAAATTACAAAATGTGCCCTGATTTGGGATGGATTTTGTGTTGAATTTTGTCATGTGCTTAGCTGATGTCACTTGCGTGAACGGATCCACGATCCAGATAGTGTTTTCCGAATTGCTTTAAAGGATTAACTTTTTGGACTTTGAATAAAAATTTTCAAGAAACGGCTTCTCTGTCTATTAATTTGAGTTTGTTCATTCATAAAATTAGCTCAAAACACGATCGTGACTACAACATCTAAGTTCAATTTAAGCTTTTAAAATGCTTCTCACATTCATTACAAGCATCACTTTTTGCGAAGATCTCAGGTTCAGGTTTTGGACGCTTTCGATACGCAGCTAATAAATTTTATTCGAAAATATTTTTCATTGTTTATTCTAGACTTTTAACATAAGAATTTTAAAAGCCTATTTGCAGTATAAGTTTACTGTGCAGAGGGTCAACGAGGCATCGTTTTTTTATGTGACAACTTCAAGAAGTTGCGAGGCCGTCAATGGGTTTCATAATGTTACGTTTGGCCCGGGTGGTAAGGCAATAATATCCTGTTCAGTGTTTCGGTAATATTCCTGGTTTCCCCCGTTTGTCGGCCATTTTTTTAAGCGGGCGCGGGAACCTGAAGGAAAATTACGTCACGTTGTTTACGAAGTTTGATTGGTCAGTTATCTCTTCTTCTCGTTCCAAATATGGTACTTTCTAAAATGAATTTTCACGAGCATCGGACAAAGCAAACATATGAGAGTTACACGTTTCAACCCCTTATGGGTTTCTGATATAACCTAAGATCGTGCTTTTATGGAGCATTCATCGTGCGCAACAGATCGTGCTTCTATCGAGCCTGAGATCATTCCTTTTTCGTGTGTGCGTGGAGCCTCGGGTTTGGAGCTGTTTGGTAATCGTTTTTCGAAGATTGTTGCGTGATGCCTACTCTGTTCTTTGGGTGCGTTTCGAGGATACTGCCAATATAATGGAAGAGCCTACCCGTAGAACAGGGGATCGCCCCTGTTTGTCCTTTCAATGCAAAGCTTGTACATTGGCCTCAAGAAAAAAAAACGCTTTGGGGCAGGAAATGAGCCATGTCCAGCCCTGACCATAAAATCCAGAGTTTCTACAGTTCTTAACTTAGTTGCACACTTCTCAGAGGTGTGGAAGTAGTGAATAGTCTAAATACAAAGTCAGAATATTGTCACACTGGTCCCCTAGTCATGAACCCAGCTTTTCATTCTTTACTTAGTTCTACACTTAGAAGAGGTGTAGTGTAGAGTAGAAGTGTACGATAGTCTGACATTGAAAGAAAGTCAAAGGCAGACCGGTAGGGACTCCCATGCATTGTGGTATTTTTGGCTACGTCGTATTATCAACTGCCTTCAATTTACATTTTTGCTCTTACAAGCATGTCTTGGAGCAAAACACTCCTTTCTAGCTTAGTTTTCAGCCAGCGGAGCAGTCAAGAAGGGATCGGCCCACCCGCCACCCCCAATTGTCTACAAGAAATTTGCGTGGGTCTTTCAACACTGCTACCCTAAGCCAAGCTGTTCCAGCCTGGCTTAGTCCCTCGAGCAATAGTATGTCCATATCTTATTTAAACGAAGTATGAATGAGAGTGCTGTGAAATAGATTAATAACAGTTTTGCTTGCAGTGGAAAGCCTTTGATCTTCTCTATAAGATGGGGTATATCTTATAGGTGGTGACGCTGCTAGGGGCCTGTGACGTCACCAACAATGGTCGCTATCTTGGCTGCCATCTTCGACTTTTCCAAGAATTAGAAATAATGTTAAAACCGCGAGAAATAGTGATTTTTTGTGCTTGAGATGAATATACCTCATAAATAAGCACTTTGCATGATTTAGCCACAGGATTTACTTTTATTGTTGAAACAAGTTGAAAAAACATGTTAAAATAGATCACCTCCTACTTATGACGTCATATCTCGTAACCAGAGAAACTGACCATCACTGAACTTGACTCAAATTGGCGAGTGGGATGAACAAACAGCTACTGAAAACATCAGGGAATGATGTTTTATCATCTAAGATAAAACTCAGAAAACCTTAGGGGGAGTGGCATCCAACCACCCCTTGTACGTCCGAGAGTTAAATTCCTAAACAGGTCACACTACTGTAGCTTCTTAAGAAGGCGTCGCATAGAATGTTCGATCCTTCAGGGAATTCAACATGCTAGAGCCGAATTCGAATCACGACGTGGTCTTTAAAATGGTGCGGAATAACAAGTCCTAGAAGACCCAGGGGCGGTCAGTCGGGCCAAGTGAAAAGGCACGACAAAAGATTTCAAGCACAGGTGCAAAAGCCCTTTTGCACCTGTGCTTGAAAACTTTTGTCGCGCCTTTTTTCCCGGCCCGACTGACCGCCCCCAGGTGTCCGAGGATGGGAATAACAGGAATGCAGCGACTTTGGGAGTTTTTTTGTCTCTGATTTCGAGATACTCGTAACCACCTCTCGATGGGTACCACTACCAGCTCCAACAACAACAGCATTTTTTCAACTACGCCAGCGACTCACGCCATATACAACAACAGCTAATTTCCACATTGGCAAACGCGCTAAATTTACAAAAAATAGAAACAATATGGTGTCCACTATTGGAATGCAAAATGTTGCAAAATTTTCGAGAATAAATAAAGTTAACAAAAGCATTGTGATGAACGCGTGTCACGCTTCTTAAAAAGAACTGCTGAATGAATTTGTGTGTATTCAGAAATATATTTTATAGGTACTGGAGTAAACGTAACTTGTATAACAGACTTAAAAAGTTGAGTTAAGTGTTGTATTAACTAACGTGGTTCGATTGCCACGGCTGTTGAATGCAACATCTTGAACACCGTAGGATTAGTGGAGTTTTGTGAAAACAGGTACTTGTGGGATCAAGGTTAATCAACCATGCGTGTTCCATTGTTTACGTTCGGAAGACGTGTAATACGTTTACCTAACGTCTTCTAGAAAATATAGCGCTTCGATAATACTTCCAAGTATCACATTAAATCCCAACTTTCGCCACTATTTAGGTTAGAACTTTTCCATCAGTGTGAGCCCTTTTAGCGAGTCATTTTTAACCCTCGGCAGGAGCCGATTACTTGGAGCCTCCATCTCCATATAAGCCCTTGGAGTCAACCCTTTCCGACGAAAATTATTTATAGAAATAGCTTTCGCGGAATATTTTTCACGTCTTCTCGGTAATATCCAATCAGAGCAGAGCTATGATCATACATCACACGCTGAGTCACAGAAGCTGGATTTGAATTGCTGCCAATAATGGCGGTAGCCAGCGTGGGAGAGTTATTTGATGATAGTTCTGATATTCTACCGGGTTAAAAATACCCGCTTAAGCCTAATAACAAAAAGAAAAAGGTGATACACTCATGCGACGTCTTCAAGTTTACTTGTAATCTTGACAGTTGGCTGCATATCATAAGTTTTATCGCGAACAACCCAGTCCCGGCCCTCGACAGCGGGTAAATAAATATTGAAAAATCAAGCTCTTTAGTTACTTTACTTTACTGGTTAACTCGCTTGTGCAATGCTTTGGAGCTTTTTACTAATTCTACAAAGGTCCACACTGCATCATCCCACAGTTAATTTTGAAGTAAAAAGTATGTTGTTCCAAATGACTGTTACAGATCGGACAAGGACTGCATCTTTCGCTTGCGCGGCGGCTGTAATTGTGCGAGATCTGAGGTCGCGAATTATGAACGGACTTTTATAAGCCAAATTGATGTGGCTGTGGATGAAAATGGCTTTTGATAACAGACAATCTCAATGGCAAATATTTCAAGTGGACATATCAAACAAAACAAACGAGATGTTCAACAGGAATGAAATCGAATTAAAAGCGAAATTAACTGTTGTGTACCTAATATACTGAGGGTTTCATTCACATAATACAGCAACTGTCAATACAGAATCTACTGAGCCTGGTATTTTTCTCTTGCTACTAAGACACTAAGTAATATGTAAACAAGGAAAACAACAGGTAGTCATAAAATTAAAAAAGGAGCGGGCCGATGGGGCTAGCGACTTCAAAAGATTAAAATCCTTGAATGAAAGAAAAGTTCTCAAAGGTTTCACAGCGGACGTTATATATGTTTCGGCATGTCACGTCCTCCTGTATATTTCTTTTGCGGTTATTTGAGGTCTACAAGTATATGCTGCGGCATATATAGCACCATCAAAATGAATAAAAATCCGGACAACATAGACCGATACCTTTCTTCACTTCGACGTTTTGCTTCAAAATCACAAGAAAATATCTTGATTTTCGCTGTTCCATGTTGCGGTAGATAAGACACAGAAGACATTACAGTTTCTTTTTACAAAAGTCGCGGAAGGCGCAAAATTGCCTCCGATTTGCCGGTTCCATACAGAGCTTACCGTAAGCGCTCCAATTTCCTTTTAAAATGTCTGGCTCTCCAACAAAGAGTTTCACTTTTTAATTCTTTGAAAAGCTCCTTTTAAATAAGGGCGATGGAATACAACATTACGAGCAAAATTTAAACATCCGAACAGTGCTACAACAGCAAACACGACTTCATGCGTTGCAACAAAATATAGCAATTTTTTTAAAGCCAGATTACATATTATATACATTAACCCGAAACCAGCTTTCTTCGGTAGTGAGGGAAGGAACGGAGGCAGGAGCTACGGTGATGGAACAAAGAGTAAACTTGTTGGCCAATTTCCCTCTTTCGTCGCCATTTTTTTTTCTCACTACAAAAATATGCGGACGTCCTCGAAAACAATTAGTTAGAATTCATTTCGCGGGAAAGCCTGTTCCAAAAATAATTCTTTATCGGAAAGGGTTGACTCAAGGGTACAGCACGTATGGAGGCTCCAAGTAATCGGCTCCTACCCTCGGACGTACAAGCAGAGTCACCACCGTGGTACAATGGAAGTTGTTGCCCCCCCCCCCCCCGAGTTTTATATTTGTTGCAATATTTCGAAACGATTTTCCCTTCAGTGAAAAGGTTTTGATCTTCTCTACAACATGAGGTATATTTTATGGGTTGTGGCGCTGCTGGAGGTCCGTGACGTCACCAAACATGGTCAGGTACTAACAGTGAGAACACATATTTTTTGCCCTTAACCTTCGGACATACAAAGGGAGGGGGGGGGGGGGTGGATGCCACCACCCCCCATAAGGTCTTTCTGGGTTTTTTCCTAGAGGATAAAACATCACCACCTGGCTTTTTCAGTGGCTTTTCGTTCATCCCTCGCGCAGATTTTGAGACGAGTTTAGTGATGGCCAGTTGGTATGGTTACGAGATATGACTACATAAGTAGCAGGTGGTCAAGCCAATTTTCGGTGAAATTACATGTTTTTTCAACATCTTTCAACAATAAAAGTAAATCTTGTGGCTAAAATCGTGCAAAGTGTTTATTTATGTGTTATTTTTTATGTAAAGCACAAAAAATTACCATTTCTCGCGGTTTTAACCTGATTTCTAATTCTTGGTACAATCCAAGATGGCGACCATTGTTGGGGACGTCACGGGCCTCCCGCAGCGCCACCACCCATAAATATACCTCATCTTGTTAAGGAGATCAGAGGCTTTCCACTAATGGTAAAATCGTTTCAAAATACTGCAATATATCGAAAACTCCGGGCAGGGGTTCCATCCACCCTCCCCCTCTCCCTTCCTTCGTCCGAGGGTTAACGAGGGTGAAAATCGAAGCACAATACAGGAATTTTTAAGTTTTGGCTAACTCTAATCAAACACCCAAAACACAAATCATCACAGGTGGTTTATAATGATGTGAAGTCGAGAATGAACAAGGAATTATGGAGCCAAAAAATCAAACGCGTACTAGACCAAATAGGGCTGGGATACCTCTGGACAAAAGCACATGAAAATGACGTAGGAATCTTGAACATTATCAAACAAAGACTGGAAGACATCGAATGAAGTAAGACAAGACGCCAACCAAAAGAATAAGCTAAGAACCTTCCGAAAATTTAAAACAATAGAAAATTATAAATGTGAAGATTATCTCCGCCAGGTCACCAACGTCCAAGACCGGATAACTCTAACTAAACTCCGTCTAAGTAATCAATCACAAATTGGCGATGTTGGCTTTTAAATTAGGAAATCGATTGTATTGTTTTTGCCTCGTAAGAGAGATTGTTCCAGAACATTGCATCACTTTACTTAAAAATGTTTTGGCCTTTCAAGTACTAGATCAGTTTCAAGATTCCTAAGATTATAGTTGTAATATATAACAATTATTCATCGAAGTGGAGGTGGCTAGTGGTGGAAAATTACCGAGGCCGCGAAGTGACGGGGTAAATATCTGCCCCACCGACACTGAGGTGAATGATTGTTTTAGTATAGTTGAGCAAAGAAAATGATGATTTTGAACTCATTTGCAATTGCTGTTGCCAACGACTACAACATTGGCAATCAATCACCGAACGGCCGTGGTCGTCCCTTTAATTTTCTTGCTAACAAATAAAACTTTTGAAGGCATTTGTTCAGCTCTTGCGGGGAATTGTTTTTGAAAGGAGTCGTAAATTCTGTTTGTATTTTAAATCTTTAAGTAAAAAAGATTATTAAATCTAGTTTTAAGCTTATTTATGAAAAAGTCAACTAAATAAAGTAACACAAGACTTAAGCTTAATTTGCATTTGTAAACAAAAGAACTTTTTCACCGGTGTTATAGATAAATTCAAGTAAAACAGACAAAGCTTTACCTGCTAAAACTTCCAAACCGAACTTCGTCACTTTCTTCGTGTATTTCGGGGACAGCTTACTTGATTAGTTGTGAAATTTCTTTGTTTGTTACAGCAGCAAACCGGGAAGGCATTTTACTCGCAACTTACGAGAGTTTGGCGTCGCTCGCTCGGAGGAACTGGAGGTGAATCAGTGAATAGTGCAGGATATTCACTGATTGAGTAGCCAATCAGAGCGCGCGGAAAACACTATCCAATGTTTTAGTATACAGCTATTTCGAGAAAGATTGTCGGAAAAAGTGCACGCGACAAACCCGAAAGGCATTGTGGTGGTTTTTAGTTCACTGTTCTTCAGAGAAATTTGAAAGAATTGGCACGAAAGACCACGAAAATGTGTTGGCGAGTGCTAACGGAAAGCAACAAAAGTAGGTTCGACAGCTACAGTCGTCAGGAACGGCGTATCGATCATATCCCATCTTACCTTTCGGGGTTGTCGCGTGCACATTTTTTCCGACAACCTTTCTCGAAATAGCTGTATACTAAATAGATTTAGCGAGGGCTAAAAGCGAAGTTCTCGATAATACTTAAAGTTTTTTTTCAAACAAAATATATAGTATGGTGAATGCTAAGTGGCGAAGGCAAGGCCGGAGAACGGTGAAAAACATCATTTGGTCCAATTAGCAAAAAACCAACTTTGCACGTGCAGTACACTTTTTTTGTACATTCTTTGTAACACTTTTTTTGGAGGAAATGTCGTACGTGTTCTCGTTCACTTTTTTTTCACTGTTGCTCACTTGCATTGGTGGCCGCTAGCATTTCTCATTTTGTCACTGCCGCTACAAAGTTTTCTTTCAACAACAAACAAACAAAAAAATGCCTCTTTTGTTTGTTTGTTTTTTTCTTGTTGAGCTTCGCTGGCTTGCCGCCTACTTCTCTTTTTCTCTGTCTTTCTCTTGCTCTATATTCCAAATTGGTGGACATGACAATTCATCTATTAAGCTTAATACTTGAGACACCACGGATACAGAACCAATCTCCGTTTTCCGTTTTCGTCTTTATTGATTCCTTAGTTGTCTCTGCTTTACAAGAAGCCGCGGTGGCTATGCGATTTCCCGCCAAAACAACCTCGAATTGCATTCAGAGGTTGCAATACCTGTTGCATTGATTGAGTTATTTTCCATTGGTATGCTTGTGGTGCAGACGGATGGTCGCTCGGTCGCTAGGTGTAGGGTCACGTGATTACCAAATTTTCTAGGATGGGTAGATTTACTTAGCTATGGGGCTTTGCACGCGCGGGCCTCGCACGCGCGTGTAAAGCGGGACAAAAGGTTTCATTTTTCTTAGAGCTCCTACACCGACGCACGCCTTTTTACACATATAATCAATGTGAGTCTCGAAAGTAAGCTTTTCATCTAATAGTACTCCCAACTAATTTTTAGGTAGCACGAGAAACTATATTACTGTCAACGTATGACAAGAGGTAAATCTCAAGATTTATTATTCAAGTTATATGTTGATCCAATGACCATTTATACTTACTTTTCAAAGGGTGGAATTTTAGCCTGGTAAGAGGCGGTCGACAAAACGTAACGGCTTAACGTCAACTGGACGTTTAGGTCAGAGCAAGGTGAGAAATCTTGCATGGTCTCTCATAACAATTTGAACTTCATTGACCATTTTATATTGTGTTTCAAACAGCTACTGTTTGTAATCCTTATACGCAAATAAATCTTCTATAGACAAGGGAAAAACAGACCAAACGTAGCGCCGGAACAGTACAGCACAATGCCTGGAACTTCACCGAAGCTACGGCTGCAGAAATAAACCACAATCTTGTCTGTACGTTCAATGAAGTAAGCGCAGTGTATCGATTTTGCCCTATCCTCACAGTTTGAAATCCTGTATGATGTTGTCTAGATCTTCGATAACGGCTTTGTGTTTTGGTTGAGATTTATTCCCTCGTGTAAATTCGCATGAGGATTTGCATACACATAGCACACACAGCATGCAAACTTATGTACCTTTTCTGGTTTAAAATGAAATATACTCTTCCTGGATTTTACGTTGCTCGCTTCACGTCGGCTTTCGCTTTGGCAAGTTTCTCAGCCTGTTTCCCGGGATTTGTGGTACTTGGCTGAGACAACTCTCTTCATTTCAAGACAATTTCAACGCCTCATAACCGGGGAACTAACAGGGGTAGACCCAGGTAGACCACAAAATTTACAAAGAAGAAAGGTTGAAGTAACAAGTTGACCGAAATAATCCGATAAAACCGCTAAAAGTAACCAGCAATGAATCCAAGAAGAACGGCGAAAATAACACTCAAATCATCATGGCGGCTTGGACACCGAGCAAATTCAAACTTGTCACAAACGCTCATTATATTATATAAACAAAGAAATAAAAACGGCGATAACTGACTGCTGGAAAAGTTGTTCGTGTTGTTTATTCAAGATTGGAAGGTACATGCAATCGTTGCCAACAACCTTTTCTGAAAAGTAGAAAACTAGTGAGGCAAAATTCAATGAAAAGCGGGAGAATCTAGATTCAGACACAAGCCTTCACACAGAGGAAAAATGTCGAATAAATCTCTTTGTTATATTCCTAGACTTTCAATCAACTAAAGAGGGGCTGTCATTGGTTGATTCCTGGTCACGTGGCCTTGACTAAAATCAAATGTATCCCGATCGTGATACATCACGCAATGTATCCCACTCGGGATACATTACAGCACGTGATCAAAGCATGGTGGAAGGTGGTGTGACAGAAGGCGGGAAAAACACTGCCAGTTTTCTTTTTCGCGAATGAACACAACAACACAAACACGGAGCCTCAAACTAAGAAGTAACGATTATTAAAGTCATCCTAGCCTAGAAGAGAAACAGCAGCTAGTGGAGGAAAAAGATGCAGATAATGTAAGGAAAGTAGTTGTAAATAATTTATTCAGTGGTTTTGAGAATTAAATTTCTGTTGTCATTAATAATGTGTCGACTGTTCTGGTTCGCTCCAGTTATGCTTTTGTTGCTGTTGAAGTGAAAGTCTAGAAATATAACAAAACACTTAATGTCAGTTCCCGAGGGAAACAGTTAGTTTTGTTTTCCCGAGAGTCCTGATGTTTCCCGAGACGAAGTCGAGGGAAACATCAGGACTCGAGGGAAAACAAAACTAACTGTTTCCCTCGGGAACTGACATTAAGTGTATATTGTCTTCCGGTCTCAGGAATATAGGAGCTTCAGGACCTATGAGGTCACCACCTTCGCAAAAAATCGCGTTACTTCCCATTGCTCCCAAAATTGGCCCACAGAAAGTTAATAGATTTAGCCAATTATGTGCCTAGTTCCAGCCCCCGGGGAGTTTTGAGCTTCACGCAACGATTTTTCAAAATTTTGGGAAAATGGCTGTGCACCGTCGGGTGTTTTTGTGACTTCTTTTGCGACGAATGAAAGCTTGTATTGACGAATTTCAACCAAATACAAGTCAAGCAAATTATTTTGAAGGATTCTGGAGGATAACAAGCAAAACAAACGGGAAACTCGAGGTAAGAAAACAGTTTGAATCTTGCGTGCCGATAGCCGATTCGTCTGAGTCTGTAGCACATGTTGTTGAAACGCAATGAATTCCTTCCCGTTTGGCCTTCGCTTCGCTTTTTGCCGTCAGATCCTTGCTTATTTTGATGAATTATATCAGCAAATTCATGGTTGCTTGTCTTTAACTCGATATTCCCGTTTGTTTTGCTTTTTACACACTGAGTAAACACGTCACTTTAATAACTGTAACTTATTTATTTACTACCGTACAACCCTTATTAATGCAATTGTGACCCTTGCTGCGCTTGTGACCAATTATTTCGAAATTTGAGACCTACCACCCATTATATTCTGACTTGTAATCTTAATTGTTAACTGGAATTGTGTTAGTTAAGAATGTTTGGTTATTAATAATAGGATTATTTTCAGGAGGTGTCGTGTGGTTATTCCTAATGATGCTGGCATAGCTGTTGTCCAGGGAGCAGTAATCTTTGGCAAGAGGCCGACCAAAATAACCCAGAGAGTGGTTAGCAAGACCTATGGCGTTGACTGTTGTAGGGAATTTATCAAAGGCGTTCATCCCGAAGAAAGTACGTTCATAGCCAATGGAAAAGAGATGTGCAGCGATGTCTTTAACTGCTTTGTAAAGGAAAACGAAGTAGTTCAACTTGGGCAAAGAATACGAAGAATGTATCGACCACTGTATCCAAATGAAAAGAAAATCAAATACTCATTTTACGCCTCAAGCAACCCCAACACCCTTATGGTCACAGACGAAGGAGTTACCAGGATTGGAAGTGTCGTGCTTTTGTCTCCTGAGACTTGGAGGGGATTGGACAGAGAATTGGAGGTCAGCATGTTCTTTGGGGGGACAGAAATAACGGCGACAGCGCGCGATGTTACAAGTGGGAACAGAGCACAAACCACGCTAGACTTTTTCCATAATAATTAACCAAAATAAACCTTTTAAGGAAAATCCTGAATGCCAAGAATGAGTAGTTACTCTCAAGAGTCAGACCGCATAAGCCTTTTCCTGAGGAATTAACGGCATCTCATATCATATTAAAATTTTGTGTTGGTCACATTTAGCTTCGCTTTGAAATCATCAGTTTTATCATCAGTCTCGTTTCTAAATCATCTTTATAAACAGTCGAATACCTCGATTTGATCCAGCTAAAAAGTGCACAAGACCACCAACTTGTGCACAGCAAAGAGATCTGGGTATCAGCTAAGAAGGCTGCCTCTGAGAAGGTAAAAGATATCGCCAAGTAATTTTTGGACCACCAGATTTAAAATATAACTGACTGTTGTGAATGAAAGATTTTATAAATATTTGAATTTACATTGTTTATATGTGGAACCGTTAGGCGCATTTAAGCATATCAGGATTTTATTGCAACAAAAACAGAAATCAATACATACTGCAGTAGAATAAACAACAAAATGGAATCGGGACCAGAATATCCTATAAGCAAACGTTTATTGTCTTTCTACGGCTACATTATTTGCTCTTTTAGCTAATAAATAAACGTTAACATTCTTGTATGTTTAATTGCATGTCTAAGCGTGAACAATCATATAAAGCAGTGAAAGCATAGGTTTTTATGCTTTCACCTCACCGGCTTAGCCAAGAAATAATAAATCAAATCTTTGTTTTATTATTTTATTACGATAAATTTTAAGTTGGAAATTCGAGCAGATATTATGTTTGTAACTAGTACGCACACTTTTTTGCTTTTTTTTTTTTTAATTTATATATCAGCGTATTATGAAATGTATCCCGTTACAGGGTTAAGCTATTCTTTTACACAGCTGCATTCAGTATCCAAGAACTTATATATCTAGGGTGCACCTCTAAGTCATGTAGGTAAAATAAAATAGTTGATTAAAAAAGAGAACACGAATAACTATTAAAAGAGAGGTATTTCTGCAAAATGAAAACGAGGAATTAGTCGTGCCCTGTATTATATCAGGCCTATGCTTTGGCCTAGCACACTGATAGCGAAGCATACAAAGTCACTAACAATGAGTGGCATTGGTGTCAATATTAGTCAGTTGTACACTCGAAAACCTAGGAAGTTGACACAGTATGTTTCTCTCCAATGAAGTTTTAAGCGGTCTTGCAGAGCACCTCTGCTTTACGGACCAACCTCTTCCCACCATCAAAAAGTGCAGGCCACAGATAGTACGCAATTTCTCCCTTGGGGTCTCCACCTTTGGAGGGCGTCCCTCCATAACAGCTCTTTTGTGTATGGAAGCCTGCTAGCTGAGTTAATTGGTACTCAATTTTCATGGCTGGAACCTGGGTTATCATTCGCCACACAATCTTGATACACTCCCTGATGTACGAAACGACTTTAGGATCATCCAAAACTCGACCGCCATAGTACGTATAGTAGTGTATCGTAACCGCTTTATCCTTAGATCTCCACGATTCCCATTTTTGTTTGATGATAGCTTTTACGTCCTGCAGAAGCAAGTAGGTATTTTACTTTAAATTGATTGAATGCATTCAAGTGGATAGTACCTTGGGCAAAACAATTCAGATGTGACTTTTTGATCCTTTAGAAGAAAAAAACCCGAGAATATACATGAACATATCGAGTGTTTAATTGAAATGTTGTGGAGCAGTTTAACCCTTGGACGTCGCAAGTCATACCCCCACCGTGGTACAAGCTGGAGTTAATGGAACCCCTCCCGAGAGGTCTTGATATGTTAGAGTATCTCGAAACGATTTTGCCTTTAGTGGAAAACCTTTGATCTTCTTAACAAGATGAGGTATATTTTCTGGGTGGTGGCGCTGGTGGAGGTCTGTGACGTCACCAAACATGGTCGTCATCTTGGCCGCCATCTTGGATTTTATCAAGAATTAGAAATCAGGGCCCAGTTGTTCAAAGGCCGATTAGCGATGACCCAGGGTTAAATTTAACCCGGCTTTCTTTTTCTGTTGTTCAAAAGCATTTTCTCGCATAATTTTCTCTGTTATTTTTAAGAGCATCCAATCATTAATCTGTTGACAGAAAGAATTAAACTGAATCTTTCAAATCTGAATTCAAATTTCGCACTAACCCTGGGTTTTCTTAACCCAGCTTTGAACAACCCGGCCCAGGTAAACAACCGCGAGAATTAGTAGTGTTAGTAGTGTTTTAGTGCTTAACACGTAAAATAATACTTAAAATAAGTACTTCGGATCATTTTATCCACAAGCTTTATTTTTATTGTTGTTTTCACTCAAACAAGGCTTGACCACCTGCTACTTATGACGTCCTATCTCGTAAGAGGGTCTGAATGGGGGAGGTGGGGGGGATCCACTTGTCGGTTGTCGTTTAAAATTCAGTTACTTTGTCGGTAGTCGGTTACAAGTTTCGATCTTTGTCAGTTGTCGGTAGATCTCAGTTAATATGTAAAAACGCCTGATAACTGATTGTCAGTTTAACGCTTGATAAACGCTTGACTAATATTTGTTACGTATTTCACCCAGTTTCGAGACTTTGATCCCTAAAACAAGGAGTAAAACTTGTAAGAATGCATTATTTTTTATTACACTTAAACTTCATTTGTTTGTTCCCTGTCGGCAACATGATCGTTTATTTCACCTTTGTTTGCCAATTTAGTGCTGACAAAATCACTAAAGCTTTTTATTGCAAATGCGAACTGGGCTTCCCTAGTGACTACAGGGCACAGTAAAGAGTAATTAATTAATTTATAGCGGAACTCTTGCGCGCAAAGCGCGCCAGCGGAGCACCATGGGTAAGAAAACGATTGAAGTAATGTACCCATCCGAGAAATTTGGTAATCACGTGACCGTACACCGAGAGACCGTCCGTCCGCACCACAGGCATACCAATGTAAAATAACTCAATCAACAGGTATGGTAAGCCAAATGCAACTCGAGGTTATTTTGGCGGCAAATCGCAAACCCAACCGCCTCTTGTAAAGCAGAGACAACAAAAGAGTCAAAGACGAAAACGGAAAGCGGAAATTGTTTCTGTATCCGTGTTGTCCAAAGTATTAAGCTTAGATAAATTGTCATGTCCACAAATTTGGAATATAGAGCAAGAGAAAGGCAGAGGGAGAGAGAAAGTGGGTGGCAGGCCAGCGAAAGCTCAACGAGAAAAAGGGCGACAGGGATTTAGAGCGAGACATTTTTTGGTTGGAAGAACAACATGAACATTTTGTAGCGGCGGTGACAAAATAAGAAATGGTAGCGGCCACCAATGCAAGGTGAAAATGAGCGGTAGAGAAAAAAAGTGAACGGGAACACGTTCGACATTTCCTCCATAAAGCGTGTAACTAGACGTTTCTGGAAGTTCCACGTTGTAGTCGTGCAAAACAACGGCAAAGAAATGTCCAAAAAAGTGTGCTGCACGTGCAAAGTTGCTTTTGCTTATTAGACCTACTGTTGTTTTTCACCGTTTTCCGGCGTTGCATGCCTTCGCCGCTTAGCATTACACGATTTTATATTTTGTTTGAACAAACTATAAATATTATAGAGAGCTTCGCTTTTAGCCCTGGCTAAATCTATAGATTAGACGCAAAGGAAAACGCCCACTCTAGCCTTTTTGGACTGACTGGAAGGTTTCCGTTAAATCTTTACATCAAGGGTAGCTTTTTCGTTGAATGTTTTGCCTTGTATACAACCGTGTCTAAAAGATTGTCTCCCAGTGTCAGATATTTCGGCCGTGAATTTCGATGTCTAGCAAAAAAAATTTCATTTATGTAGTGTTTTCAAAAAGTTGGTTTAAAAAAGGTTTTGGTTAAACTTTGCGTTTCAATATATGCTATGAAAGTGTTGGGAAAGGAAACTGTTGTCTTTGTGCTCATCGCGATACCGTGAGTTTGTACTGATAGTGCTTTCCATTACACTGGAAAGAATTTTCTTTGTGGATTAATCTAAGCATTTTTCGAAACAAAACAAGAAACGTTCAGCTACGTTCGGTTTTTTCGCCTTTATCTTTTCAATGCATAAAATGTATAAAGTCGGCAGTATCTTGAAGGTGTGACTTCGATCTGTGATTTTGATATTGGTTGTAGCAATGTAACTGTATCAATAAAAGAGGAAATTCTTTCCGTTGGACCATCTGATGGGTCATAAATCTAAAGAGGTTTCTTTCTATAATTAATAACGGCTTGAAATGGACTAAGACTTTTTTTCTGAAAACAAATATCGATACTCTCGGTCCGTGTCCGTAGTCGGTTAATATTTTTCCTGTCGGTAGTCGGTATTTTTTTCCTCTTTTTGTCAGCAGTCAGTAGTATTTTTCGCCCTTTGTCGCTAGTCGGTTAACCCCATTCACACCCTCTCGTAACCATAGTAGCTGACCATCACTAAACGAGGGTGGCAATGGGGTTGGCAGTTATAATAACTAATATTTGGCCCCCCCAAAAAGTAGTTAACTGAGAAATGAAAAGTTAACAGTTAAGTGACATTCTATTGATTATACTGAGTACTATCGTTGATGTTAATGAAAGCAACAAAGTTTTGCGAACAGAAATGCTATTTTCTGACTTTTTTCTGTCCCGCTTAAGACCTGGTGGCACATTAACTGAATACCTGCAAAAGGCACCAGAGCAGTGCCTGGCAAACGGAAAGCGTCAGTCATAGAGCAGGTTGTAGACAACTCAACGAATAATTCATCTTTTAGCTAAAATTAACAAGATTGCAGCGTTTGGAAAAGGAATATACTGTTTTCACGGATCTAAAAGATCAACGTTACTACCCAAGGAAAAAAAGCCGTGACTATTGGCATTGGATCTGGCCGAAGAGAAATTCCGATGGCTAAAAAGAAATCAGCATCTTTCTTTATAAAGTACATGGAATTTGTACTTACGAGAAATCATTTTAATTTGTAACTATGTTGCAGTTGTAACTGTTGAAACTATTAAGCTCGTGTTTAAACCGGTCTTTCTGAAACAGTTTCAGGTCTTAAAACCTTTCGATACCTTATGACGCCTGAAAAAGGTACATCTGCAAAAAAGGTAACATTAAGGACGCGAAAGAGGATGTCAACAAAGTCTGTATCAAGTACAAAAAACTTCCGACAACGCAGGTGGAAACCCTACACCCGGTTTCTCACTTCAGCACAAAGCATTTAGTGCTTTGAACTACGCCAAGACTTTGGAACCACAGTGAAGGAATCGTTCTAAAGAACTACGAATTCGAAGTTGGCTGCAGTCACTCACAGTTGTCCAGTGTCAAACACTTTCATGCCTTTGTCAGCACTCTCAACTATGTCTCTCCCATCGTGCAAACAGTGACAAAAGAAGATGAATCTGTGATAAAAAGCTAAAACTTTTTTTTTGTAATAAAAGAATTCCAATAATAATGGTCCAGTTTTGTTATTTACGACGATATTTTGGCATTGATATTGTTTCCTGTCATCTGTTGCAATGGATGCGCGCGATTGCAAGGGTTGAAAATGGATTGAAACTTAGGCCAACAAAAAGATACAAGATACAAGATTAGTACGAGACTGATTCAGATAATCAAAGTGGCGAAGAATGTGACTTTGAAGTAGTTTATGTTGGGACATGCATGACTAGGTCGGAAAGATCAGTACGATGTCATGACTGGAGCGTCTGGATCTATGAGGCTGGTGTCATACAGTAAAAACCCACGTATAATAACCTACAATCATGGACAAAAGTCCTTGGGACAGTAACAGCATGACGTTGATTATATGCGTTTCACAAGTATTGTCGCAAAAAACAGTGCTGTCATGTTAGAAATGCATGTCCCCTCCCCCTTCCCCACCCAGTACAATCTTGAAACATCACAGGAATTGTGCCTTCACGATTTCAACATTGCCCCTGGGGTGGGGGGACAGGGTAGGGACGTGGAGTGTTAGTAGCACGCAGCTACAATTTCGCGTGTATTAAAAAGCGTTCGAACTGTATAACTGTCCCAACACTTTTGTCCATGATTGTCTGAATTTCGTTCTCAAGCAAAAAATGTGGTTTTTACTTTTTTTGAACAGGGAAAATGTGTTTTTTGGGGGTTTTCAAGTGAATTATTATATGAGGTGTAGGTTTGGACGATCTCCGGTGTTTTATAACGGACTTTCCGTTGGAGTCTGAAAACGACTACTTTAAACTCGTCAAAACCGAAAACCTGCTTTGTTGCATAGTCGCGCGTACAATATTTCAAAGAATAAACGAATCAGCAACATTTCCGCCGAACAACGGGCCCGGGTTTGGTTTCTTAAAGAAAACACGGGGCTATCGTTCCGCGAAATTGCGCGGAAATGTAACATCTCTAAGTCATCTGTAGCACGGATATGGGATAGAAGCAGAAACCAGCGTTCACAAGTGGATAAAGTTTGTCGCAGAAGTGGTCGCCCAAGAAAAATCAGTGACAGAGATGGCCGCGCTCTCATTCGAGGCTTACAAAGACTAAGACTCAGGGGTCGGGACGTTACGGTAAAAACAGTGGTTAAAGAAAGCGGCTGCTCCTTTCAACAGGCCCATCGTCAAACTTTTTCTCGCTTTCTGAACGAAAAAGGATATGGTTATTTGATTGCGAGGAGAAAAGGAATTCTTTCAGAAAAAGACCGCAGGAAACATCTTGAGTACGGCCGAAAAATGAGACGCGAACTTTCACGAAATGCAGACTTCTTCAAACATGACATTGCTTTTTATTTGGATGGTGTTTCTTTCGTTCACAAGCAAAATCCCGTACAGGCAGCAGCCGGAACAAAAAGCCGAATATGGAGAAAGAAAAACGAAGGCCTACAATTTACCGCGAAAGGCAGTAAAGACTTCGCTGGTGGACGTCGGTTGCATTTAATAGTAGCGATCGCTTACGGGAAAGGTGTGGTTCTAAAGGAATTGTATGAAAAAATGGACGGACAGTTTTTCGCGCAATTTATTCGGACACATTTCAATATCGCCTTTGCGCGATCTGGACCAAAACGGCACGGGAAACGGCTCTTTATCATGGACAACGACCCCAGCCAACGAAGCAAGGTAGCTAAAAGGGCTCTTCGGGATATTGAAGCCGAGTTGCACGAGATACCTCCGCGATCGCCGCATATAAATGTTATTGAATCGATTTTCCATCTCTTACGAATGGATCTCGAGGAAGAAGCAGTTTATAGTGAGGACATTACTTGTGAACAATTTGAACAATTCAGAGACCGCGTTTTAAAGTCACTGGAAAGATTACCGACAGACATTATTGATCGCACTATCGAAAGTCTGAACGATAGGATTGATGCCGTAATCTCCTCAAAAGGGTCTCGAACGAAATATTAGGACTCTTTAAGTAGTTTTTATTATTTTGTTACAACAGCATTGCGTTGCGTGATATTGGAAGCATAGTGCACGTGATTTAATACATTGTATTTGCATAACTGATAAGCCAACAGCAACAGTACTCACCTTAAAACCGTAAAATGTATGTACTTTTTGCGTACAAAAGGAATTAAAAACACAACGAACTGAAATGTATTTGCTCTTAAATCTTTTTACACTAATTTTGTCTGTGAAATAGTACATGTTTACCCCGAAAAGAACAGTACTCACTTCCAAGGGAAAAAGTAAACAATACAAGTCTTCTTTTATTCACTGAATCAAGTGAGTACTGTTGTTTTTCCCCTTTAGGGTCGGTTTTCTGAGCCAATCTACAAGTAATAAGATATATTTTGCTCTTTAATATATGTTCGTTGCCTTTTACTCCTAAAGACTTTGGAACTTGCGTAAAAACAGGTGATTTCTCGCTGAGTACTGTGCGATAAACAACCATCGGTGACGTCACTGGGTCTCGTTATTGACATAGCTTAAAATAAATCTGGCAAAACACCGTCCACATGGTGCGAAGCGCTTCTGTTCTGCTTGAGGAATTTTTTTCCAAAAATGAAAGTAACGCCAACGAACATTCATCATTTCCGTGTTTCTACGATCGATGGTACCCTTTCTAATCAACACCAATGGTGCATCGGCCGTTGCAAAAAAAGGCGTGTCTGCCGTTAATTCCACGTCTCTTTTACAGAATGTTTTGGGAGCTGGTAGGTGAACCATGTCACCTTCCAGGGCTTGCAAAAGGAGAAAATGATAATTGTTCATCTGGTCATGGTTATGACAGTCTGCATTTGCATGTGCCTCAATACACACGACCCACTGCAAAATATCTATTCCACAAAACTTCCACGCCTCTAAGACAGCCTCACCAAAACTCTCCCTCGTCGGAAATTTCACTGTGTCTGCACGACTGTATGAGATTAAATAAACAAGTCGCTGAGTTTCTATCGACCGGCACGCCATACAAAAACCGGCATCATACGCGCAAAACCTCGTATAATCACATTGTGTAACAGAGAACATCTGTACAAGTGTTATTAGTACCCTCTTTCTCCTCCCCCGTCCCCTCCCCCCTCCCCAAAAAATCCTTACACATCTCGATATGAACGCAGACAGTCACTTCAGCTACTTACAAATACACAATGACGCTGAAAAACAAGTCTACTGGCCATTTTCTAAAAGATTTCAAATTCAGACAATCATGGACAAAAGTCCTTGGGACAGTAACAGCATGACGTTGATTATATGCGTTTCACAAGTATTGTCGCAAAAAACAGTGCTGTCATGTTAGAAATGCATGTCCCCTCCCCCTTCCCCACCCAGTACAATCTTGAAACATCACAGGAATTGTGCCTTCACGATTTCAACATTGCCCCTGGGGTGGGGGGACAGGGTAGGGACGTGGAGTGTTAGTAGCACGCAGCTACAATTTCGCGTGTATTAAAAAGCGTTCGAACTGTATAACTGTCCCAACACTTTTGTCCATGATTGTAGATTTTAAGAACCCGTTAGGCTAAGATTGTCCATTTAGACCCCTTTCACAGAAGAACCTGTCGTGTGTTAGCCTACAATTTTGAAACAGGTTCTCATGTTGAGAAACTCAGTCAAACACTAAATACACAAATTTAATAAAACAAGTTCTACCAGAAGGTAGAATGAAGATAAAACCCTGGCAACGCTTTAGCTTGCTTGGATTAAAGGAGTTTTTATAACATATTGTGCATGCAATACCAAAAAAAGGCCCAAAATAGACCACACCCATCAATGACCTTATTTAAGAACCTGTTTAAGAACCTGTATAATTTTCCAATTAGCACTAGTTAGGTTCTTATACGCGAGTTTTTACTGTGTTGAACAGGAGTCAGATTGTTTCCGGACTGTCAGAATGTTTCCGGAATAGGCTTATTAAACACAAAAGCCTGTCTTTTTTGTTTATTAAAACCAATCTGACCTGGAAACTTTGGTTATTAAACAAAAAACATGGTATTTCTTGCTTAATACGCAAAAACGCCCGCCTTTATTGTTTAATAAGCAAATAAATTTTGCTTGTTAAGCAAAAGAGCTGTGCTTTTAGGCTTAATAAGCAAAACTGCCACTACACAACCATGGCAACAAATTATTTTTCCCAGCCGCCATTACGGGAAAAATTAAGTAAGGCTGAAACAACGCTACTGCAGCACCTTTGTACAAGAATTGTATTTTGTTGAATAGCTGACTGGTTAATCTCTCCATTCGAAGAAAAAAAGATGTGTCTTTTCGTTTTGGAACATATTATTTTGCCAACGAAAGATCTTCGCAGCGCAGTGATCGACGACTCGGCCGCGAGCAAGAATCTTGTTCAAAAGATTTGTTTTTAATAAAACAAAACGATTGCCGGCTGATTTCTTTCATGTTGTCAAAAGTGACATAAAGTTTCTCTGCTAAAGAAATACAAGAAAATTGAACGCTTTCAACAAAAAATAATGTTTTCATATAACGTTCCAGGTTTCCTTCAAAATTGTAAACAGAGGAGTGGAAATAAACAATTTACGCCATCCTGCGGTTCAAGTTCATTGGAGACTAACCCGATGTTTTACTATCTGTGAAAACGTTCATATCACAGACTTTCAGTTTTTCAGAACGGTACGATTTTTCTATTACAAGAAGAAGAGAAAATTCACGAAACGGAATCTCCGGAGCATAATGTTATTTCTCTTCTTGCATTGAGCAACTGAGGTTCTCTTTGCTTCACACTCAGTTGGCGAAGGCATGAGCTGGAATAAAATCTAGCCTTCAAAACAAAATTTGTTTTTACTCCGATGACGCTGTCACTAAAGCGAAAGAAGAGTTTCCGTAATGCAAATAGAATAGCAGAATTAATTTATTTTATCGAAAAATGGAGTGTTGGTGGTCTAAAACAAGCAAAGCAGCAGGACAGAACTAAATAAAATAATATGAATCTGACATCCAATTCTAGCGTGCGGGCATGAAGTTCAGTCATGGAAATTTAGCACCAAAGAAGCTACAATTTTTCCAAGGAATTTATTGTTTTTTTCGGTCGACCAGCAACCAAGAAAAGACCTTGATCTGTGTTTAGTGGAATAAACGTAAAATACACCAAAAAACATTGTGTGTATATGGACGTAGCGATAATGCCATTCTGAACTGTATAAAGTTTGTTTACAACCAAATGAGACAGTATTTGTTGCTTAATAAGCAAAAATGTAGCCTTTTTTGTTTAATAAGCAATTAAGTTGTTCTTATTAAACCAAAAAGGTGCTCGGTTTTGCTTATTAACCGAAAGATACACAAATTAAGCCGAGCAGATTACCATTTTACCAAAAGAAAATTTACGCTAGAAAATAATCATCAAGGTCGCGAGCATGCATGGTTCTCGTCCAAAAGTTTTGTTTTGAGAACGAAGAACGGCTGACTAATTCTTCCATGGATGATGGATATACCCTGTATTTAATTCTACTGTTAAGGGAAAATTATCCAAGGCTGCACAAAACACGAATATTCTATCTTTGAGCGAAATGATTAAATTTTTTACGCCTCCAACGCTAACTGAATGCGGCAACCTCGCTCGCTCGGCTTACCCGGAGCAAATCCGCACCGAAATTGAGCTCTTTCTACTCATTTCACGTTCACAAAAGTGGAAGAAAAAGTTCTCTTAGTACATTCCAAGTAGAACAGCCACGCTTTTTTAATTCAGTTGAAATGGATTATTCGAAGTCTGATTTAATAAAAAAAGAGAAGGATCAGCGAAATCAGAAATGAACATCTGTTGACGAAATTCCAGCGTGCAGGTCAAGTTCAGCATATTTCAAAACGAAAACTTGAACTAAATATATTTTCGAAAAGCATAGTTCATATTCACGGCCAGACAAAGCTGGAATAATACTGAATTCTTACAAGGCAGCTTTTATACGCACTGTACAAAGTGTTGAAAAGTTTACTGCAGTTTGAAATTTGATAGCATACAGTCTGATCTGGAAAATACACTTTTTATATCGTCTACGTGACAAAAATTCACATAATTTTAAGTAAAATCTGTTATTATTGTTTAATATTTGACTCACTAAACCGTTCAGAAATGCTTTTAAAAAACAGTATTTGTGCGTTTTGAGAACAACTTTCACCTCCAGAAAAATAGTATCCCCGGCCGCGCGCCGGCATGATATGAAAGATGGATTTTTTTCACTGCCGTTCGTTCGCAAAAAATAATCTTCAATTTGATAATCAAAATAAGAAACCTTTTTAGGATGTAATTTATTCAATCAATACTTTGCCATACACCGTACCTTTTTTAAAAAAGATCGAAAAGTACTTGGAATATGGTCTGCAAAGCCTGTGCAAACTGAAATCAACCATGCCGGTTGTCACGCTACTCGTGAGATTTCTCTCCCTCAGATCACATGTGGTATGATTTAAAGAAAAGGCAAAAGAACTCTTATCATGTTGTACGGAATAATAACTAATGAGCAAGACTACAGTGATTTCTCTTTCTTGTTGAAATTTTTTACCGCAGCAGCGAGTTGAAAAACACATGCAGATTGCAGACAAATTTGAGAACCAACTCATCAATTGAAAGTTTTAGCGCCGAATCGGTGTTTTCGCGGGAATGGCAAGCTGAGTATAAAATAACACAAAACAAACGTTTTTAAATTGCTACCTGTTTAATTAACGTTAAAAGAAGATTAACGATCCAGAATCGTCTCTTTGACTAACAAGTCGAGGTAAAGCGCTAAAAGTCAGAAGAAAACTAACTCACCTAAATCAATGTTCCTCAGCGTTCAGCAAATGCAGAATTCTAAAACGCTTGTGAAAAGTCATGGCCTTTAAGCCCCATTTAAAAGGCAACTGTTCCTTTGATTTCTTGAATCATAGTTCAGAGTCAAGTAGTACAGATCTTGGGTAATCATGCCATGTATGACCGCGATGCAGGTTTTTCTCCAGTTCTTGCAATCATCCGGCTGTTAACAATTTTAAGACTTAGGCTTAAATAAAGAGTTTGAGGCTGTGCACGATTTTCACCAAACGCCTTCGCACAAGTAATTCTGTTCGAACGGCCAACGAACGGATGATTATCGGATTGTCTTCGTGCGTAGAAGCAATAAATGTGCTGCACAAAGAGCGCACACCAGTCCAGTAAAGAACATATACGGTGATTTCAAAGCACATAGAGTAAGAAACTTGCTGAAGAAAAAGTGGATCTGTCCGCGGTAGGCAAGCTTTTGTAAACAATTGTTGATGCTTCGATTGACTTTAACGTGGCTCTCCCTCGCGCGCTGTTGGAAAATTTTCGTTGATCGCGCCATTAATGCTTTAACACTTTTCCTGGCGTCTGTTCCCTTCTTTCACAGAAGGCCAAAACAAAGTTGATGAGCTGTCAAAATGTGTCCAATCACAGGGCTGGCTGTCAATCAGCTACTTACTGCAAGTCAAAGTGACTCAAGCCCACTCACGCAAAGGCACGTGAGCTAGAATACAATTATTAATACAAGTTTGTTGCTGGCACAGACAACAGTCAGCGTGAATAGACATCTTTGAAAAACGTGTTTAATGTAGACAACAAGACATCGACGACCTCCTCTGATCTGGATCTGATCTGACTGATAAGTACAGAGAAAAGTGTGTGTATTGGGCTTGAGTCACTTTGACTTGCAGTAAGTAGCTGATTGACAGCCAGCCCTGTGATTGGACACATTTTGACAGCTCATCAACTTTGTTTTGGCCTTCTGTGAAAGAAGGGAACAGACGCCAGGAAAAGTGTTAAAGCATTAATGGCGCGATCAACGAAAATTTTCCAACAGCGCGCGAGGGAGAGCCACGTTAAAGTCAATCGAAGCATCAACAATTGTTTACAAAAGCTTGCCTACCGCGGACAGATCCACTTTTTCTTCAGCAAGTTTCTTACTCTATGTGCTTTGAAATCACCGTATATGTTCTTTACTGGACTGGTGTGCGCTCTTTGTGCAGCACATTTATTGCTTCTACGCACGAAGACAATCCGATAATCATCCGTTCGTTGGCCGTTCGAACAGAATTACTTGTGCGAAGGCGTTTGGTGAAAATCGTGCACAGCCTCAAACTCTTTATTTAAGCCTAAGTCTTAAAATTGTTAACAGCCGGATGATTGCAAGAACTGGAGAAAAACCTGCATCGCGGTCATACATGGCATGATTACCCAAGATCTGTACTACTTGACTCTGAACTATGATTCAAGAAATCAAAGGAACAGTTGCCTTTTAAATGGGGCTTAAAGGCCATGACTTTTCACAAGCGTTTTAGAATTCTGCATTTGCTGAACGCTGAGGAACATTGATTTAGGTGAGTTAGTTTTCTTCTGACTTTTAGCGCTTTACCTCGACTTGTTAGTCAAAGAGACGATTCTGGATCGTTAATCTTCTTTTAACGTTAATTAAACAGGTAGCAATTTAAAAACGTTTGTTTTGTGTTATTTTATACTCAGCTTGCCATTCCCGCGAAAACACCGATTCGGCGCTAAAACTTTCAATTGATGAGTTGGTTCTCAAATTTGTCTGCAATCTGCATGTGTTTTTCAACTCGCTGCTGCGGTAAAAAATTTCAACAAGAAAGAGAAATCACTGTAGTCTTGCTCATTAGTTATTATTCCGTACAACATGATAAGAGTTCTTTTGCCTTTTCTTTAAATCATACCACATGTGATCTGAGGGAGAGAAATCTCACGAGTAGCGTGACAACCGGCATGGTTGATTTCAGTTTGCACAGGCTTTGCAGACCATATTCCAAGTACTTTTCGATCTTTTTTAAAAAAGGTACGGTGTATGGCAAAGTATTGATTGAATAAATTACATCCTAAAAAGGTTTCTTATTTTGATTATCAAATTGAAGATTATTTTTTGCGAACGAACGGCAGTGAAAAAAATCCATCTTTCATATCATGCCGGCGCGCGGCCGGGGATACTATTTTTCTGGAGGTGAAAGTTGTTCTCAAAACGCACAAATACTGTTTTTTAAAAGCATTTCTGAACGGTTTAGTGAGTCAAATATTAAACAATAATAACAGATTTTACTTAAAATTATGTGAATTTTTGTCACGTAGACGATATAAAAAGTGTATTTTCCAGATCAGACTGTATGCTATCAAATTTCAAACTGCAGTAAACTTTTCAACACTTTGTACAGTGCGTATAAAAGCTGCCTTGTAAGAATTCAGTATTATTCCAGCTTTGTCTGGCCGTGAATATGAACTATGCTTTTCGAAAATATATTTAGTTCAAGTTTTCGTTTTGAAATATGCTGAACTTGACCTGCACGCTGGAATTTCGTCAACAGATGTTCATTTCTGATTTCGCTGATCCTTCTCTTTTTTTATTAAATCAGACTTCGAATAATCCATTTCAACTGAATTAAAAAAGCGTGGCTGTTCTACTTGGAATGTACTAAGAGAACTTTTTCTTCCACTTTTGTGAACGTGAAATGAGTAGAAAGAGCTCAATTTCGGTGCGGATTTGCTCCGGGTAAGCCGAGCGAGCGAGGTTGCCGCATTCAGTTAGCGTTGGAGGCGTAAAAAATTTAATCATTTCGCTCAAAGATAGAATATTCGTGTTTTGTGCAGCCTTGGATAATTTTCCCTTAACAGTAGAATTAAATACAGGGTATATCCATCATCCATGGAAGAATTAGTCAGCCGTTCTTCGTTCTCAAAACAAAACTTTTGGACGAGAACCATGCATGCTCGCGACCTTGATGATTATTTTCTAGCGTAAATTTTCTTTTGGTAAAATGGTAATCTGCTCGGCTTAATTTGTGTATCTTTCGGTTAATAAGCAAAACCGAGCACCTTTTTGGTTTAATAAGAACAACTTAATTGCTTATTAAACAAAAAAGGCTACATTTTTGCTTATTAAGCAACAAATACCGTCTCATTTGGTTGTAAACAAACTTTATACAGTTCAGAATGGCATTATCGCTACGTCCATATACACACAATGTTTTTTGGTGTATTTTACGTTTATTCCACTAAACACAGATCAAGGTCTTTTCTTGGTTGCTGGTCGACCGAAAAAAACAATAAATTCCTTGGAAAAATTGTAGCTTCTTTGGTGCTAAATTTCCATGACTGAACTTCATGCCCGCACGCTAGAATTGGATGTCAGATTCATATTATTTTATTTAGTTCTGTCCTGCTGCTTTGCTTGTTTTAGACCACCAACACTCCATTTTTCGATAAAATAAATTAATTCTGCTATTCTATTTGCATTACGGAAACTCTTCTTTCGCTTTAGTGACAGCGTCATCGGAGTAAAAACAAATTTTGTTTTGAAGGCTAGATTTTATTCCAGCTCATGCCTTCGCCAACTGAGTGTGAAGCAAAGAGAACCTCAGTTGCTCAATGCAAGAAGAGAAATAACATTATGCTCCGGAGATTCCGTTTCGTGAATTTTCTCTTCTTCTTGTAATAGAAAAATCGTACCGTTCTGAAAAACTGAAAGTCTGTGATATGAACGTTTTCACAGATAGTAAAACATCGGGTTAGTCTCCAATGAACTTGAACCGCAGGATGGCGTAAATTGTTTATTTCCACTCCTCTGTTTACAATTTTGAAGGAAACCTGGAACGTTATATGAAAACATTATTTTTTGTTGAAAGCGTTCAATTTTCTTGTATTTCTTTAGCAGAGAAACTTTATGTCACTTTTGACAACATGAAAGAAATCAGCCGGCAATCGTTTTGTTTTATTAAAAACAAATCTTTTGAACAAGATTCTTGCTCGCGGCCGAGTCGCCGATCACTGCGCTGCGAAGATCTTTCGTTGGCAAAATAATATGTTCCAAAACGAAAAGACACATCTTTTTTTCTTCGAATGGAGAGATTAACCAGTCAGCTATTCAACAAAATACAATTCTTGTACGAAGGTGCTGCAGTAGCGTTGTTTCAGCCTTACTTAATTTTTCCCGTAATGGCGGCTGGGAGAAATAATTTGTTGCCAGGGTTGTGTAGTGGCAGTTTTGCTTATTAAGCCTAAAAGCACAGCTCTTTTGCTTAATAAGCAAAATTTATTTGCTTATTAAACAATAAAGGCGGGCGTTTTTGCGTATTAAGCAAGAAATACCATGTTTTTTGTTTAATAACCAAAGTTTCCAGGTCAGATTGGTTTAATAAACAAAAAAGACAGGCTTTTGTGTTTAATAAGCCTATTCCGGAAACATTCTGACAGTCCGGAAACAATCTGACTCCTGTTGTTGATGGTTATACGACTTAATCCATTTTGTACTTGCCGCAAAAATTGGTTAATAGGAGGTGTTTTAATAGCTATCGCCACCTATTTTTACTACTTCCGTTAGATAATTATGTTCTTTTCTTTATTTTTAGTTTCTTATAAATAGTACTAGTGGCTGAGTTTATGTGAATTCATGTACATTTATACCCTGATCTTTGTAGGGCCAACCCCCAAACGTGATTGACGTGCTGAAGTAAAGAAAATTCGGGTTAAGACGGAATAATATTCACTGTAGCAAAGTGAAAGTTAACAGCTAACCACAATTAGTAGTTAACTGAGAATTGGTCCCCAAAAACTATTAGTTAACCGACATTTGGCCGAAAAATTAGTAGTTAACGGGGAATGGGTACCCCCATTAGCACCCTCCTAAACTTGTCTCAAAATACGCCTGAGGGATACACGAACAGCTACTGAAAACGTCAGGTGCTAACGTTTTATTTTCTAGGAATAAACTCATAAAAACCTCAGAGGGGGTGACAACCCAACTTGTACGTCCGAGGGTTAAATTAAGGAGAGTAAAGGTGGAAGGGATAGCGATGCTTGCAACGGTTCAACAATATAAGTGCAAGCAACCTTAATGAAGATCGCATTCTCGGTCAGTGGGTATTTTCAAAGGTTCAATTTTGATATGAAGCCTGCACATGGGAACTAAACTACAGGTGCCCGATAATGAATCCGACCGAGTTTGTAGCGCTTGTAGAAGGAAGTAGGTAAAATAGTTACACAAGCGAACATGTGGAATTTCGGTCTCCTAAGGAAATTAAACCCATTGCAAAGATTAAGAACACTGTTTCAAAACATTTAAATATCATCAAAGTGTTGCACAAGCAGTTATTGAAATTAACGTCGCTTGCGAAAAGGGCATTTACCGGTAATTAAGAGCTTAATTTAAGTTAAAGGAACAGTTCTTAACATTAACACATGGCCACCACTGATCTATCATTTCTGATCACATCTCCGCATGTCGCCTTCTTATGTTAAAATAGGGAGAAAATGAGGTAAAAACAAATCAAATTCTAATTCCGTCGCCTAAAAGACAGGCCTTACCCTGTTAAAAGAGATAAAGGCCGAAGTAAATTCTTATCACATAATCCGGTTTTACTAAACCTAAAACATCTGAGGAGAATTTGTTGTTGTTTTTTGTTTTCTTTTTTCTTTACTTTCATTCCTGCTGCTCTGAAACTTATAAACGAAAAGGTTTTAATGAAATGTTAAAACATCAGTAACACTATTACATACGGAACATACGGAAATCGAAAAGTGAGTGCGATATGACCTTTCTTTAAGTAAAAGGTATTTTACATTTCATCTTTTAGGCAACCACAGTTTCTGGAATTATCAGAGGAAGCAATCTCGAATACGGTCAATACTTCGCCCACATAACCAAGGAGTAAGCCTATTTTGTGACGTTGTGCTGAATAAAAGAATGACATGAATGACATATAATTGGACTTAATTACACAGTGTAATGACAGGAATATAACATACTCTTTAATTTTTTTGCGTTAGTATATGTGGGATATAAGGCATATCAGTCACACGTCGAGGCAATAAGTGCATCCAGCCTCCTTTACATGTAACGTTACAGGGAAGTCTAGATTAGATATAGGGTTGTAAAAAAAAACCTGTTTTTGTCAACTTGTTGTCAACTTGTTGTGGGAATTGCCGCGACTTTTGGTGTGTCGGAGGACATTCTTTCTGGGCCAAATCCATTAAAAAAAACCTTTCTGTTGCAATTAGTGACAGGCTGACCTTTGTTTTGATGTTGTTGTTGTTGTTGTTTTTTTGCCTGGACTGGTAGCCCTAAGGGAGCACCAAAAATCCCGGTATAAATAGAGTTAACAGTAACTTTGATAAAAGTTTTAAGCGTAAGGCAAAATACCTCAACAAAAGAGTCAAGTTTGTAGTCGTGAGCAGTTTCTTTTACAGCTAGCATTAAAGCATCAACAACATCTCTTGGGTAATTCGAGTTCTGCCTCATGAGGCTCACAGGAAATTGCACTTGGTAAAAATTACGCTTCGGGTACCAGGACGCTCCTTTGACCTGGAATAAAAATCAGTGATATTAATCTCATATAAAACAAAACAAAGGTCATTGAAAACGTTTTCGAAAAGGACAATAATGATTTTTATTCTGGTCTATCTTTCTCTTTAAACGTATATATATAAAAAATAACATTATAGACTTTACGGCCCCACATGAGTGTTCCAAAACATAATAAAAGCAATACATTTTTTTTATGTAATGAACTCTTTTCCACCAAAAAGAAATATTCAACTCTCTACCATCTACGTTTTGAAAGAGGCGCTGGTGATTAAGATAAAATATTCCGCAAACACACCTGAAATGAAGCAAAAAGAAAAAAGCTAAACATCAAGCTAAAAGTCTTGATGTTAAAAACAAAAAATAATAATTATGCATCAAGTTCGATTGCAGTATAAAAAGTGGGCTTTGAAAAGAATTCTTCCCGATCACCGAACTGTCGGCTCTTAATTTTACTATTTGATACCTCTTTTAATTCATTATTTCTAATGGTCAATATTTCTCTCTAAAGGCAAAAACCTAAAAGAAAAATCCAGGGCCGACTTTTGTGTTCGTCGTAAGCTCATTTAAAGCTGTTTTCTTATCGGGCCCGGAAGAAGAGTATCTGTATAAATGCATCACAATATCTGATAGAAAATTTGACTTCAAGGAACTAATTGTTTTCTTTGGTAACAGACCTAAGGAAAGCAGATATTAATAACCTTTCTCGTTACTATTATAGCTATAGTTCTTGCACTAGAAAATGTGCGATAGATGCCTTAACTAAAGAAGCCGTTTCTGTTTTTGGTTAAGTCAGAGTTCACCTAAGGGGTGCGAAAAGTAAAGAAAATTCCTTGTTTCTATAAAATCAATGGTAAAAAAGGAATAAAAGGGCTCAGCAAAGAAATAGAAGAACTGAAACATCTCTAATTATGAACACCGTGTAGCTAAACACGTTACAGCTATATGAAACTGTGGCAAGAACTTGAGAACTGAAAGAATTTAATTGTGTTAAAAGAAAGTTCATTTGCAGCATTTTTAATTTGTATAAGGTGTCTTGCCCCACGAAAGCAACGAAGACCCAGCCCTTCTTCTTAAAGTAGCGAGCTCTAATCATAATGCTTTTTCCAAAGGATAGTTGTTAGTTACGGTTGCCGAAACTGAGCTGAACTCAGAACCGTTTATGACTAAAACTTACCTCACTTTCGTTCCTAGTAAACTCGAAACTCATGTTTGGAGCGCTTTGTACCAAGCATTTGGATGCTTCCTTAAAGAACTCAACTAAAGCTTCTTTTGCTACATTCATTCGTTCATATGACGCCTGTTTTGATAATCAGAACAAATTTTAGTGAAAAAAAGCATTGATTTAAAAGGTTAATAAAGTCATACAAACAATATAGCTTTCGACTCTTTCTATCTTTATCAAATAGGCCACTTCCGGGTTCCCCCAGGCCTCTGATATGGAAATTATTTTTCATTCTCATGCAAATAAAACGAATTTCCACAAGAAAGGTTGTGCCCTTGGCTTCATTTTGAAAGTGAGAGTTTTTGGAATTCGGAAGTGGCCTATTAGCTGGCTCAGATTTATCACGTGACAATAATTTCATTTAGCCACATGAAGACAAACTGTTGGATATTTCGGGTGGATTAAGATTACAAGAGTCTCGGATCAGTATCAGTTTCCGTGATTCCAACACACCTCCGTTGGGTCATAATGCCATGCAGTCAATTATATTCAATGGAAGTTTCAGTCACAGAGTCGACATTATAGTTTTTTTTTTTTTAATTACTGAGGTCAATATAGAGACACGAATTACTACACACCTCGAATATAAGACAGGCTAATCGCTGGCAGTGAACGTCAGTAAATTGATCCTTAGGTTTATATATCTCACGAAACCTGTCGCATGCATCCACCCTAGTTCCGTCAACAAAGGATGAGAATTCCTCCTCTAATTTTGACTGTTTGTTTTCGCTTAAGGTGTCCTCGCATTCCGACTGATCTTGTTTAACGCGCTTCTCACCGAGAAAGGCGATCCTGCAAAATGAAGCCACCATATTTGAACATTCTATACCAGAGTATGTTTTAAAACTTGCATTTCTGTACAATTCTACTGATTTCTTTTGCTATAAACATCATGCTAATATTTCTTGACGAGAATTTCCGGCAATAAGGGGTATGTGACATCAGGGCTCGTTATATACATGTGATGTCATAGTCACATATTTAGCATAAAGTGCATCAGGCATTTTAAATCGTCAGACAGCGGATCAGATAATAATCAATTAATTGCAAACCCTGATTTTGCACTTTTTTTATCAGCAAAGAAGACATTTTCGCGTAGGAAAAGGAGATGGAGGCTTGAGGAAAGCTGCGGCAGTAAGGTGCGCGGGGGTAGACGGTGCCAGGTGTGCAAACAGCTTCATACTGGGAGCACGGTCACATCGAAAACCACCGGAAGAACACACTCCATCGACGGCGAGCTCAATTGTAACTCCAGAGTATTTTCCTTCTTGTATAGTATGACGCTTTCAGTAGGTAGGGTCTATCAACACAAGGTTTAGGTTACGCTTTAACAATCACAAGAGTGAAGTATGAGAGCCCATATGAGACTCTCACAAAGATTCAAACTTAGGGATTATTTAATATATCAACATTTTCATAGCGACGGTCACGATGGTCTGGAGGATTTGACTTTACAATTAATAGGTAGGGTGAGCATGAAAGTTATTTGGTAAACAAGGAGGGACAGTGGGAGCACAGTTTCAGCTAAAACAGGAACCTCGTGCACAGAGGAGATGACGGTTTAACACTAGGTTATATTGCTTAATCTTAATCTTACTCTTTCTTTATACACACTATGTAAGACATTTACACAAATGTGCGTAAGTATGAGAACAAAGTAGCTGATAAATAATTATTAAAAGACATTAAGTTCATTTGTGTACAGTGCCCAAAGTAGCAGGAGCTTTCTTGTTGGACACCGTCATGTTCAGGTAATCGGCAGCAGCAAGAGAGGAAAAAAAAGTCTCAAATAATATCAGTGATAGAACATAACAGCAAGGCTAGCTAAGACCAGATTTGATTGATTAGTAGACAGGACTTCCATTCTCTCTTAAAGTTATCATATGGCAGACCCTTTAGGCCAAGCGGTGAAGTCTCCCAGATTTTTGGAGCAGATAATTTAAAGGACATCTTACGTAAGTTGGTGGATACTCTTGGTCTAAAATAACTCAGTTTACTGACAAATCTTGTATCATAATTATGCATACGCGATGCTGGAGTTAGGACATCAAGGAAGATAGCGGGAATGCTATCAATTTCATTTCTCATTCTATGTATGATGCAGCAATTTTTAATTTATGTCTATTATCTAATTTAAGGATTTTTGAAGTTTGAAATGGATGCATAAACAAGATGGGGCGGAGAAATTTGTTCTTCTTAATACGAAGACAATTAATCTAACCTAGTTTTGCTGGCATTCCCTCAGGTAGCTGGATAACATAACTCAAATAGGGATATATTAAAGCACAATAAATTTGTTTCAGTATATTCAAATCTATGTAAATATCTTAGTTTTGAAAGGATTCCTATACTTTTAGGTAATTCATTATTTATGTGTTGTATCTGTGGTTGCCAATTGAGATGTTTATCTGTATAAAGTCCAAAATTCCGCTAGTATTTTTTTCCTATTCGCAGCGCAAGATACTTTCTTGAAGTCTTTACTCTGTGTAGCATGTGACATGCATTTAAATTGAAATTGTAACTTTCATTAAGTGATGGTCCAGACAAGAAGGAAAGGACCAAAACGCAGTGAACACGTCGGAATGCAAAAAATTGATAACTTTACTATTGTCTCTACTATGGTTCTGATTGGTTTAAACATAACATTTTACGAAATCTTCGCAAAGCAGCATGTATATTAATCCCTTTTTATTCAACTTCCTTATAACAAAATCTCGTCTTTGTCTAAGTAACACAGAAATCGTATGTGCGGATCTCGTAAAAAAGTAAACATTTCTTGGCTATTGTTTGCAACTCTTGTGATTGGTCGAAATGTTTTAACACAAAAATACACCCTTTAAAAGTGGAGTTTAAATACAGTTTCTTTCGTTAACTACCTTTTTGTAGGTTTAGGTATTCTCTGCGTAAAAATGAAAATAATTATATATGAGGAAAGCGTATTGCGCCACAAAAAAAGAAATTGCTTCCCTTCTTACCTGGATCATTACTTAAGTGGCTTGTGACGCGTTATCAGGCCATCCACTCTGATTAGGGTCGGTATATTCGGTATGTTATGAATATATTTTCACTAAGAAGAAGCCTTATTTTGAATGCCTGTGATAGACTCTATTTATAACAAAGTTCAGATATAGCGCGCACTTTGATTGGTTAAAAAAGCGCGGTTTATAAAAGACGTAACAAAAGTTGTCGTGCCATCTGCCAATATTTATAAAATGGCAGACGAACTCCCGATTTTTTCTCTCGGGTTTTCATTTGACCCAGACGTCTTTTTTTTTACCTAGAAGACGAAAGGGAAAACAAGCTGTAAGTGTTAGCTTCAATGGATATAGAATATACTGTCAATGATAGTTCGAACAACTCGCAGATCGTTTGTTGAAAGTGGAGTTTCCGACGAAGTTACCAACGGAAACACCGAGCGAAGTGGTGACAAAAACAAACGAAGATTTGCAAGTCCAGCGCCTCAGTAGACGAACTTATCTCGAGAGCAGAAACAGAAAAAATACCGTTAACAACACCAAAGGAGTTGCCCAAGTTTTTGAGGGTAAGTGTTTGGTAGTAAAAGTAAAATATATATATATATACAGCCGTTTTCAAAAACGTTTTCATATGAAGAGATGTATAGATATATATATATACTTTTGTTTTCTTGCACGTGCTCCCGTGTGCATTTTTCACTTGTCATTGTCCAACTTGTGAAAAAACTCGGTTCAACGATAAATTTTTTCTGCGTCGGGTTTTTTGTTCCAATTTGAAAAGAACATGTCGTTTTGGGTTTTTTTTTTTTTTTTAGAAAAATGCATGAGCCCTGCAATACAAATTTGCAATGACGAATTATATAGCTGATTTTGGGAATGAGAAAAACATCCCGCGAAGCAGCCGAGTTATATGGGGTCACCGAATGGTAGGCCAAATGCCATGGCATCTGTAGCAAGTGACGAAGCATTTTTATTGATGGAGTGTATTAAAAAATGCGCTCTCCAGGGGCGTGCTTTAAAGAAAAACTGTAAACTAACTTGAAAGCATTTGTGGCCGAGAGTTTATTCTGTCTTCAGTAAGACGTTGCCTTATACATGTCGTGATTTTACATGAAAAAAAGCGAGACATTAATATATATGACCAGCTCATCATGGTTACGATAAAGTCTGCTTCTATGAACGTCTTAGTCCGTTTTAACAACTGCTTTAATATTGTTGCTCCTTCCCACATATCCAATATGGACATCCACAGTCACATCTTCCTTCTCAGAAAAAAAGAATCAACGGTTTCGAAAATACTTTTTTTTTCATTTTATCTGCGTTGTTTTAAAAAGGAAAATCTTTGATGTTTTCCCCCTATTCTGTAACGACAACAATTATATGACCTATAACTGACCGAATTCCGCATTCTTTAATTTTCAAGAGAACGCAAATCAAGGGAATTGCAGACAATATTCGTGCATTATTTTTTTATTGACAAATTGGAACAAAGAACCTGAAGAAAAGAAAGTTTAGCGTTGAACCAAGTTTTTTTCACAAGTTGGACAATAACAAGCGAAAGTGCACACGGGCGCACGTGTAAGAAAACAAAAGTCGTTTTCAAAAAGGTTTTCATATAGAGAGACATGTAAGGCAACGTCTCACCGGAAGACAGAATAAACTCTCGGCCACAAATGCTTTTAAGGTCTTTTAAGTTAGTTTACAATTTTTCTTAAGCACGTCCCTGAACAGCGCATTTTTTAATACACTCCATCAATAAAAATGCTTCGTCACTTGCTGCAGATGCCATGGCATTTGGCCTACCAATTCGGTGACGCCGTATAACTCAGCTGCTTCGCGGGATGTTTTTCTCATTCCCAACATCAGCTGTGTAATTCGCCCTTGCAAATTTGTATTGCAGGGCGCGTGCATTTAAAAAAAAAAAAAACTGAAAACGACATGTTCTTTTCAAACTGGAACAAAAAACCCGACGAAGAAAAAATTTATCGTTGAACCGAGTTTTTTTCACAAGTTGGACAATAACAAGTGAAAAATGCACACGGGCGCTCGTGCAAGAAAACAAAAGTATATATCTATCTATATATCTCTCCATATGAAAACGTTTCTGAAAACGGGTGTATATATATATATATATATATATAATCCGTAAAGTAAAATCACTCAACTCTGATGACCATAAGTTTAATACAAACTTGTTTCGTAGGTGTTACCACCCACTCCTCATATATATATATTTAAAAATATGTAAACCCTCGTTTGATACATTTTTTTTGGCAAAAACAATTAATGAAAGTGAATAGTTTATAATTAGTTTGCGGACTCACATTATTTTATCAATAAGAAAACATTTTACAAAAATGATCATCAATGCATAAATAAAACGAGCTTTTTGGGGGGAGGGTTCGTTTTTTTGTTTGTTTGTTTTGTTTTGTTTGTTTGTTTTTTTTTTCAATAGCCTGATGTCGTGAGAGAAAAGTTGTGAAGAACTACCTTCACGAAATCAAAAACAAAGAACTTGACCACAAACTTCGCCAATTTTACACTGAAGCCCGAACAGAGAAATCCTCCTTGGATTACGAAATGCAATAGAAAGGTACTTATTATAAACAATGTGCCGTTAGTTTAACAGAGGAATTTCTATCATAAAAGGCACCGAGTTTCAATCGTCTAATAAGCTCCTACAGAGTCAGATAAAGCGAAATAAACGCGAGTAGAACTAAGAAAACGCTTTAAACACAAACCTTCAATTTCAGCAGCTGACCTAAAAAAGTTAAAGTCATCAAATGCAATCCGGGAAGACAATCCTTGGGGTCTTCTGCGAAATGTCTGGCACCATTTTAGTTTGTACTGGTGTCGCCGAGGTCGCGAAAGTCAACGAGAATTGTCGAACGAAAGCTTCCAGTTCTTGATAGACGAAAGCGGACAATAATATGTTCCAATGACCCAAGACGAGGCCACTGCGAACCATCCAGGAGGGATTGAAGATACAAGCAGTGTAGAAAAGGAAGCCAGAATATTACTATCGCTGCTGTGAATCCGACTGTTGTTCATTCTTAGCTCAAAACTGCGCAGCAGTTTGTCAAGTTCCAACAACAAGCTTTGAACAGTTTGTTTTTCAATTGCCAAGTTAAAAGTGTCTAGATTTTCATTGGACGCAATTAAGCCGGATTCAATTGAACAATGTACTTTTCTTCTGAGTTCGAATGCAGAACGCTAACTTCGCTCGTTTCACTTTGTAATAGCTTTTTCTTTGACAGCTTTTGTCTAATTCAACCCTTCAAATCGTTTGGCCCATTCTAAAAAGGATTATGATTGCCTAATTTCATACCGAGCCGGGGTCTGGCACTACCGGATTTTGCCGAACTTTTTTATCAAATTTCATGATGGCGGCGAACGGCACGAAGGTTGCGCTCCGTACATGTTGGCACGATCTTGTGCTAGTACCTTCTGCAAAAACTCGTGGAAAACTCCAAACGTCGAGTACTATACATTAACTACAGTTGGTTCAGCACCAAAAACGGTACAGGATGCTTATTTGGAAGTCCTAGGAAAGCAGAAAGAAGATGAAAATTTCAAGAAGCAGGTCATCTGCTCAATGCACTGGTTGTGTGGCAAGAGATTAAATATAGAGGACTTGCCAAGCGTCAAATTTACTGAGGTAGGCAACCAAGAGTCCCGGAAAGTCAAGCAAGAGCACTGGAATTGCGCTGCTGCGCTCTGCACTAATTCCTGGCGCACTAAAAACAAACAGATTGAAAGAAATCGCAAAGTGCCCCAAGAAACGGCGTGAGTACAGTAAAATTCTGAAAAACAAAGGAACTGACTTCGATCATGGTTTCATTTGCTCTGCTCATTGGAGTAAAGGAGATTTACCCTGTGAACCCGAATTTGTGGAGAAAAAAGCAACAAAAAAGACAACTCTAGTCAGGAAAATAGAGTCTGCCAAGCGTTGTTTACAACAATAGTCAAAGGGTAGCGAGGCAAAGAAAAGGAGGGTTCTCTCATATAGCAGCCGTGATGAGCCTTCCAACAGTGACATTTTGAAAAAGGAAATAGATGATCTCAAAGAACAGCTAAGATCAAAGACTAATGAAGTAAATCAATTAAGTGATCTGGTCAAAACCTTGAAAATACAAAATGAAACGTATCAGTCTCAGCTGCAAAAATTTGCTCACACGACTGAAAAATTACTTTTTCCTACAAATGCTTGAAAAAGAATCCTAAGCAGTTTTTTTTTACCTGACTGGACTATGTGTTGAAGACTTTGATTGTCTGTTTGCTTGTGTTGAGCCCTACATTTCTGCCATAATTTATCCTAATTGTAAAACTCATCAACAGAGAAAGTTGACAAAAAGAACTGAGTTGATGTGCTATATGACGATATGTAGACATACACTTCACCTAGGTATTACTGGATACATGACAGGCACCAGTGCATCAACTCTGAGTCCCTGCCCCGGAGAGGTTCTTTTGCCTCTGGAATTTTATGCATCTGGATTCCAGGACACAGTGTTGCTGGGAGACTGCACAGAGAACCAGATTGCTTCACCGGAAAACTTTGACATCAGCAATGCAACACTCAGTTCATACAAAAACCATAGCATATTTGAGTGAAGCCGTGAATATAATAAACAATATAAGTTACATGTATGTAGATTAGGTGAGATCTTAGCTTGGATAATTTATTTATTATATGTAATTTCAAGGGCTTATTTTAGATAAACCTCTGTTGACCGCGTGCATCCGGTTCTCGGCCCGCGGCTTCGGTTGTTTGCGAAAAATTTCTATATGAAATTAAAATGCGATTGTAAGAAGTTTCTTTTAAAAAACTTGTGGAATGTACCGTAACTGCATTAATTGAATCACGGCTAAAACCTACGCGGAGATTTTCGCAGAGAGTTTGCAGGTAATTAACATTGAGGAACGGATTGATCTTTTATCGGCACACTGTCACAGTTACGTGTTGTCAGTCAAAGCTTAAATCTATTCCTAAGTTTCTTCTCTTTTTTTATTTTTTAGATTTAAATTTTCGCTCAGCTTCGAAATTTGTTGAGAGGAGAATCCGGTCCACAATATGTGACATCTTGTCTTGAGTCATTTATGAGTTCCTGACACGATAAAGGTTTAAAAATTAACTTTGTGCAATTGTTACTTTTATAGTCTGAGTATAAGTATATTATCCCAATAATAAGTTATAAGTACTCTACTTTAAAGTATTTAAAATTAGGTCATCATTTCAAATAGTTTATGGATATTCTGTTTCTATAGTCAGAGTGTTGTGTGCCCAAAATACAATTCTAAAAGACCTTAAAACAGTGTTTTTAAAAGTACCCTGTTTAAAACTATATAAAATGCGGTCAGTACTTAGGGTGCGTTCGATTGGGAAATCCGGATTTAGATTTTCAAAATCCGGATTTTGGATTTCCAATCGAACGCGAAATCCGAAAACGGATTTCAACGCTGAAATATCTGTTTTTGGATTTTCATTTTTACCGTTCGATTGGGAAATCCGCAAAAGCCTTGTTTGAAAAACTGTTCTTAAGAACAGCGGTCTTGCACGCGCACGCATAATTAGCAAAAAGAAGATCAAATCCGGATTTCGATTTCTTAATTGAAATCCACCCTGATGATGGATTTCTCGGAGGTGAAATCCGTTTTCGGATTTCCCAATCGAACGAACCCTAAAGGTCTTAAAACATATTTCAACTATATTGTAAATTGATGATAGAGGTTTTCCTTTTGATGAAATACAATTTAACTACACTCAAGATATATTTCAAACAAAATTTTTAATTTTTTTGTTTGTCAAATGGGATTAAAATACAGGAAAATAGTGTCCAAATACTGGAAATACATTTTAAATACTTTACAATCAGTTTCAAAATACATATGGTTTGGTAAGGGAGTTGCAGGTCTGGAAACACTGCCTGTGTATGATTTAAGAATATTACCTTTCACGTACAAAGCGCCTGAATGTTCGCTTGACTCTGTAGCTTTCACAGACATGATTGTCCTCGAAGAGAATAATCGGTAAGCCTTTCTATATACTGCCCTTTCCCCCCAGCATATTTGGCTGTTTGATCATCTTATATGGTGTTCTCCGTCACAATTGGTACGGCTACATCTTTTTTCCTACCAATGACTTTCCAATTCGCAGATGGAGGTGGAATTAGATTAGAATCCAGAGCAGTAGAAAATTTATAATCCTCAGTTATTCCTGCGACCTTTTTGTGTAAACAACTTCTTACACTTGGCCAGAGGCTCTAATCTTTGCGCAAGTTCTTTCTTGTCGCCAGATACTTTTAGTTTTAGGGCATTGCAATAATACTGTAACCTTTCTTTGCTTAGTTTATCTAGATTCTCCGATTGAAAATCAATAAATGTTTGTTCGAAAGAAACATGCTTCGTCTGACTGCCTGCCATTTTGAAACTGGACTTTTCAAAAAGTCCGGAAAAATCCGGTAGTACCAAGCCCCCACTTAGTATGAAATCAGGCATTTGGCTAATCTAAGTATGTTTCATGAGAGTGTAGAACATGCTCACGAGTAGTGTCATTGCTATTGTTTGTTGTAGATGAAACTAGTTTCTGACCCGGTGTCACCGTTAGTTCCCCACGTTTGGAAGCAGCATCTTCGCTGTTCTTCACACGACGAGGTGTGTTAGCGACTATTGGACTCAGGATGTCCGCAAAGTACTTAGCCGTGGGGTGTGAAATATTGTCGATGTTTGACACTATGAGACCTATGAGCCTTTATGGGTTCCTGGTGGGGTATAATAAGGAAATCCAACATTTAGACATGCTGTGTTCACAAGATCGGTGACAACGGCAGGAGGGTTGTCCAATACTGTCGACATGATACGAGTGGACAAAGTGAACTGTCGAGTGGACTTTTGCATCCCATTAAGGAGACTTAGAAATTGCATTGCTTGTCTTGTTGGCAAGAGACCCCGTGTAATGGTAGTCGAGTCGTACGAGCCGTACGAGTGGAGAAGGTGTTTGTCCACCCGACAGAGTGAACTGTCGAGTGGACTTATGCATCTCATTAAGGAGACTTAGAAATTTCATTGCTTATCTTGTTGGCAAGAGACCCCGTGTAATGGTAGTCGAGTCGTACGAGCCGTACGAGTGGAGAAAGTGCTTGTCCACCCGACAGAGTGAACTGTCGAGTGGACTTTTGCATCTCATTAAGGAGACTTAGAAATTGCATTGCTTATCTTGTTGGCAAGAGACCCCGTGTAATGGTAGTCGAGTCGTACGAGCCGTACGAGTGGAGAAAGTGCTTGTCCAGTGGACAGAGTGAACTGTCGAGTGGACTTTTGCATCCCATTAAGGAGACTTAGAAATTGCATTGCTTATCTTGTTGGCAAGAGACCCCGTGTAATGGTAGTCGAGTCGTACGAGCCGTACGAGTGGAGAAAGTGCTTGTCCAGTGGACAGAGTGAACTGTCGAGTGGACTTTTGCATCCCATTAAGGAGACTTAGAAATTGCATTGCTTGTCTTGTTGGCAAGAGACCCCGTGTAATGGTAGTCGAGTCGTACGAGCCGTACGATTGGAGAAAGTGCTTGTCCAGTGGACAGAGTGAACTGTCGAGTGGACTTTTGCATCTCATTATGGATACTTAAAAATTTATGAGGTTGTCTTGTTAGCAAAACACGGTGTGTGTGTAAAGTCGGGTTGTACCATTCGTACGATGGACTGGAGAAAGTGCTTGTTATTACCGACATGAGCTGTCCAGTGAACACGTAATTCAGGGAGCTTTGAATTTTTCTTGCTTGTGTTGTTTTCTACGAGAGCACCTACATGTTAGGTACTGGGCAATAAAATGCAGTGCAAACACGCACACTGTAGGTTAAGATTAAATTTGGGTGGAGTGGTGAAGTTATGTGCATGAACTGAAGGGATTTTGTAGACTGTATAGCGTTTAAATAGTACTGTTATCGAGATTGGAAGATACAAGGTAGAGTTTGATGTGAAGTTGTGTTAGGACATTGGTCAGTTTTGTACAGGACATTGGTTTTGAACTACTTTGAACCTTGGTGAGATACGTCGCCATTTTGGGTTGCAAAGCATTTACGAGCGAGGCTTGGTGCGAGTTTCTCCTGAAAAATAGGTGACAAATATGGCGTACGGTAAAGTATGTGGAAAACCAGCTCTGTTTGTTTGCGAAGGCACCAATGTCGGAATGAGGTAAGAAATTTTAAGGAGGGATAAGGTTTCGCTTATTATAGTTAGGTGTAATAAATTTAATATTTCAAAAGTGAAGCTTTATACGTATTCACGGATTCGAGCTACAACCGACCGGTCTCCTGTTATGGAGGTATATATGTTGTTTTTCCTGATATTAGATTGTATGTTCTTCAGCAACAGATCTTTGTGTATGAGGAGATGTAACAAAGCCTTAAAGAGGTTTAGTTCTTGAGTACTAGTGTTACTTAGGAGTAAATTTTAAGGCGGTTTACCTCTAGGCCTGGAGGCCATGTAAAAAGTAACATATGTTTCTCGTTGTTCAAAAAAAAAACCAGAGAGCGTGCGGGCGCTTGTTTGCGTTTTTGCGCACTCTTTTATTATTTCCAATTGAATGCTTTTTTAGACATTATTACCCTCTGTCAGGGATTACTGGGAGTTCGTAGGTCAAATATTAATAAAAAATGCTGATAGCATCTGATGGTGAGAAAAATAGGGGTACATGTAGGTTGCAGTTTTGCAAAAGTGATTTTGGATGGGAATATTGCTTTTTTCAGTTTTAATGAGGTATGCTTGTAGGGCAAGAATAATTTGACAACCGTCATGAAATTTTAGCTTAAATTTGTTTATTTTGACTTATCATGTGGATTGATGTGTTTGAGGACTAAGACATGTTTCTTTGTGGAATAGCACAGTAGAAAGGTTAATAAAGTTAATGAGGTTAACTTTTGAAATTGCTAGTTATAATCATTGGACTTTTGTGGACATTCCTGGCAAGTGTGTCAGATGATTTTTCCCATGTGCATAACACACCCAGGGGAATGTAGCTGTTCACCTGGGATGAAAGTGTTAGGAGTACGTTTGGAAGGGTCCCCTTCGTGATCAATCCTACTCACTATAAATGGAGTTATTGATTGCAAAATGCAAGATAAGTTTGTTAACTTATGTTCTCCGTAGCGATCAACTAAAACTTTTTTTTCATTTTATTTGTCATTCCAAAACCTGCAAAACAGGGGTGAAACAAAAATCCCACTGGTTTCCTTCTCTATCATTGTATGGAAGGGATCTTTGATTTAGAAGTAATTTCATGCACACAAAGTTACAACTATGCAGGAAGTCTATTGACATGAATATGACATGATGATGACCTTTTTTATTTTGAAATACTGCAATGCTTGTTTGAAACAAGCAAGTTTAGTATTTGCTCTGTTGTTGTATTAATTTTGCTTGTGATGTATCATTCTATAATATGAAGGATGCATTAAGTTGCACATTTATTGAATTGTTAATATGAATAAAGGCTGATTGCTTTGTGTCTTTTAAGCAACAAAACTGTATTTGTAAAATATGGAATTTTGATCAGTAGAAAATGACTTTTCTATATGGTTGACAATGAACATAACCAACAATTGAAAACGATATCAGTTCCTCTATTATCAACAAAGCCTAATACTAAACATTGTTCCAATTATAAAAGAGAGTTAAAAAGGGCCCTAACAAAAACATATTCATGATGTAATGCACCAAACACTGTAATTAGTTTTCTGATCTCATTCTTTTTGTTCCATTAGTTGTGGTTGCTTTTCTTTGTTCGTATTCATCTATGTGTTTGTGCTGTGGAAGGAGAGGAAAAAAGGCGTTAGGGAGTATGACAAGGGTATGTAAGTGATTCTGGAATATTTGGGGCTTTGATGTAATGCACAGTCTTGTGTCGGAAAGACCCTCTTTGGTTGAGCATTGTCATACTTATGACTTTGCCAGGGGAGAGAAGTACTGTTTTGTGGAATTGTTTAAATTCCAAAAGGTCTTCACTCATGCTTGGCTGATCTTCAAGTTGCTGATCTTCATCAGTAACAACAAATATTCTGCTGTTTAGTACACCTAAAGGAGTTAGGTAAATATAAAGAATGATGAAAATGTGAAACTTATTGAATAAAGAAGGTTGTGTTTTGGAAATGATATACATTTCTGGTATATTTTCTGTAGGCAGTAGAAAGATTTGTCAGTACAGTTTCATTAAATTGAAATCTTTCCTTTGTACATAAATGGTTTGGTTATTGGCATTGTTAGATAATGTCTTGTAGTCATGTAGGCACTTACACAATTGTGATAAGCAAGTCTTGACTAGGGAGGAGGCAATCTCAATTGCTTGTCTGTCATTGGTGGTTGAACCAGTGTCTGAATCGTCTTCCTTCACATCTTCTTCCATGTTGCTCTCCTCATCATTACCAAGGTCTGAATGAGTGGTGTCTATACCAGATGGCCCTAGGTTGCAGGCATCATTCACAGAACTTCTGGTAATGGCAGATCTCTCACTCGTTTGATAAAGTGTGCCTTAAAATTATTTACAACTGCGTATAATACCGTGTACTACATAAAATACAGTTAGGGGAATCAGCACCTCCAGCAAGAAATTTAATTCTAGCTTTCAAAAACGCTGCTCAAACAGATATAGTAAGTGGGTAGCTTCCAGTTTTGGCCACAAACTAGGTTGCCAATTTAGGCGCTTCCTTGCCCCCAAAACGTATAATACTATGAATATACACTGTGTGTCTGATCTTTGCTTATAGAACGAGGCATACACAGTGTGTAACACGCTTGTTCCTTCGCGTGGCTTATGACGGATCTTTGCTTATAGAACGAGGCATACACAATGTGTAGCATGCTTGTTCCTTCGCGTGGCTTATGTCGGAGCTTTGCTTATAGAACGAGGCATATATACACAATGCGTAGCACGCTTGTTCCTTCGCGTGGTAACAAATGAGATGCATTTTCCACTCGACAACTCTGTCTGTCGGGTCGAGACAACTTGTCCACTTGTACGACTCGACAACTTAGTTGCCGTCCCTAGCAAACTAATGAGATGCAGTTTCCACTCGACAGCTCCGTCTGTCGAGTCGAGACAACTTGTCCGCTCGTACAAGTTGTGGAAAGTATTTTTCCACTTGTGTCATGTCGACAGTATTGGACATGACTGAATGGCAGTGGCGGTCCACCTCAAGCGTTCAGGCCACTCCTTGGATATCGCATCATCCTCGATGCCTTGAGAGAGAAGACGATATGATTATTCCTGATCTTCCTCAACGATATCCATGGTAATATAAATTCTCAAATGAGATTCTGCAGATGACTGTCTTGTCTACATAATCGTCAATTCCACAAATGACTGCCTTAAACTGCAAGAAGATCTGTCACTTTTATGTGACTGGGAGAGCGAATGGCAGACGGAATTTTGTAAATCCAAGTATTATGTTATTCACGTCTCGAAAGAAACATTCTATAGGAATTTTATACTACTTCAAGACACATCCCTGAAGCTATCTACCAAACAGAGTCGCTTGAGGAGCGTAGGGCGATAGCCCGCCTGACGCTTATGTACAAAATTGTCCACGGTGTTGTCGATATCTCCACTTCACCTCTACTGCCAAGTGGTCGCCAGTCACGACATCATACTTCTCATCTGCCATATCTTCGACTACAATCAAATACCAACTGTTACCGGTCTTCCTTTTTCCCACGCATAATCCCCGAATGGAACTCATTACCACCGACGTTGCGCTGTGCAACCTCAACTCAGTCATTTAAAAATGGCCTGTCTAATTTGTACATTTCAAGGATTTTGGTACTACCACTAGACCGCTGATCATACTCGTGTATCATATATATCCCGCATGGGAGATTGATACATTTTTATTCATTTTAGTCTAAACTTACTATAAAGCGCAGTAGAGTAGTGCGGTATAAATTTCGTTTATTTTAGTATTAGTATTATCATTTATTTAACTTTAATATTTTACCCTCAGTTGCAAATTTTTTAATCATTTATATTTTTTAACTTATTGTACAGCGCATTTGAACTTGCTACATGGAAAATTGTGCTATATAAGTTTTAATTAATTGTAATTGTAAAATTTGAGTCAGGGGGCCATTGAAATCTTAATTGTTGGTCTCTGACTAGTCCCCAGTCTCTCACCTCTGGGAGCCACAAGCTGCACGGCAACATTTTGGCAGCTTTTGCTATTTGGAGCAACTTACCGGCAACTTTTGGCATTTGGAACAAGTTTTGATTTTTGGGGGAACTTGATTAAATTTTCAGCAACTTATTGGAATTATCATGGATAATAGAAAGACTGGATAGGAAACTTATGTCACGTGGGCTGATTTCTTATCGCCAATTGGTTAGTTCGTGCTCCAAGATGGCGTTGGATGGTTCCATCATAGTGAAAATTTGTGACAAAACTATGGTGAAAATGTGGCGCAAACCAATCGAAATGTAGCGTTTCTTTGCCTGCATGTTGTTCTTTTTCAGATTTTTTTAGTGGTACTTTATAATTTTTGGTGTGCGTTTTGCCCTTCGTTTGTTGCCTTACGGCGATCGCGATCCTTCAAAGCCACACTTGAACCTTCGAGGTAAGCACTTCTTTTTGTAATTGTTTTGGGTTATTTGTCCTTGTCTTTGAGAAAATTGTGTCCCAAAAATTGACCTTCACAGAGCCATATTTAGTACACTTGGCGACTGTTTTGGAACGCCTTTGTTATGAAGGTTTCTTCTTGTTTCTATTCTAACTACGATTGACAGATGTTTTAAGGATGGAATTGTGGCGTAGGCATAGTTACAGACAGAATGCTGTTATTTTTCAGCGATAAATTTCGATTGAAAATGGCTGAAATTAACTACAGTCGAAGCTGGCACCGAGCGAGTGTACGCACACGGTGTGTATAAAGTTCCAATAGGCAGATTAGTTTGTATTGAGAACTATTTCGCTCAAGTAATATCATAGATTAACCCTGCTAATTGTTCGTAAAGCAGTATGTTAATTTCGCTCATCTTTACTGACATCTTTTAATGTTGAAATTAAACTACTACATTACATATCCATGCAGTGAATACAATCGCCTCACGTCGCTCCTTGCAGCTTGTATTCGAAGGCACTGAAAAGACTCGAATAATGCTTGTACTTTTCCTTTACATAAACTATGAATAATTGTTGCATCAATGGGAAAACACCTACTGACATTTTTTGTCCTCCGTTTAGGTTCCTAAATGTTGTTGTTACTTTTTAAACAGTGTTTTAGTTTTCCTTTAGTTTGTCTTTATTGTAGGATTTGCTGAACACACGTAGTCAATGAAGACAGTAACATTGTGGTCAAGTACTCTTCTGAGAGGGCGCAAATCAATCAATCTTTCTGTATTAAAAAGCAACAAAGTTGCTTTTGTCATGGATGACAGCCAGAAGGTGGCATCTAAATTATTTATGATCAGAACGTTTATTTATCACTTCTGAAGTGTATTTATTTACTTTTTTGTGAGTGGGACAAATTAACTGTGTTTGAGGGAAAATGCTTGTATTAGCTACAGAGACATGTGTCTAAGTTGGTTAGTGTTCATCTCTGAAACGGTCTATATGCGAATTACATTGTTTTTCAAACCAAAGATGGACTTGATTAGCACTATCATTGTATTCGGTTTTTTAGAGATCCAAAGAACATTGTACCTGTAAATGATAAACCTTACCAAGATATATTCTAAAACATATACCTGTACTTGGAATTACGCTTCAACATAATAAAGAATTTATTGTGTTTATTTTTTAATGATAGCTTTATGACGATGAGAAATCGTAAAAAGCGTTTGATACGCGCGGCAGTACTCCTGCAAGCGATGTTCATGAAAGACTGAAAACAAACGGCAAAGCTATGAAAATTGCAAGAGACAACTAACAATAAATAAAAGATCAGAAATATAATTCGGTAGAACATTTACAGAGACAACACGTTTCATTCACGAAAACAAGTATTTATTTAATAAGTGTCTCTAAGAATCCTGAGTCTTTACGCTTAAAGATTAAGTTTAAGTTTACGCCGCCGGCTTCCCGGTGTTTGCTGTTTTCAAAGATGAACTCGCGACAAGAAAATCGCTCAAAGCTTTCTTTCTAAAGCCAAAATAATACCTAAATATTCTTCGGAACGGTTTTTCTTCCTATTTGCGGTGAAATATCGACTAAAGGCTTCTTAAAGTTCTGTAAGCTTGTATCAAACCTCATACTAGGTCAGATCAGTGTCTCACACCTTAATACAAAGGTGCATAAACTAGCCTCACAAACTGCGCTCGACTTCATGAAAATAGATATAAATACAATAATTACTCAGGCTTTCCATTTTTCGAGATGCAGCTCCTGAAAGCTATCAAGTAAGGCCAGAATCGCTTGAGCCTTTGTAACCCTCTTACGCATCCAGCAAGGTGAAAAACAAAAACGATTCCATCCGAAATCGGATTTTCGACTTTGACAAGCAGCGCATTTCTCAACCAAAAATTCAATAAACAAACCAGCCATGAATAACAGAAGACTCTTGGTAGCAGCTGTATTTCATTTTGTACATCCAGTGGAAAAAGACAGTTCAAAACATCACAAGTTGACACAAAACTCTGTCAGCTTCAGCTGTCAAAGCAAACAAGTTTCAAGATGCTGTATGAATTTTCCGCATGAACTCAACTGTCAAATTTTGACCAATCAGGGCATAAAAATTGGACGTGGAGCGTGACCAACGCGTGACTATGGTAAGAAAAGTGAAAAGCATCTGCTTTCCCTGCTTGCATTTTTAAGAGCGGCTGTCTGTAAATATCGAGAACTTGCCGTCAAATGGAAATTTCGAAATTCTTCATATTCAGTCAGAAAAAACCCTTTGGTGAAACGTTTTCGAAAATCACAATCAAAGTTCCTAAAGAGTTTTCTTTTTCGAGAAAACCGGCAAAAAGTGAAATGCAGCCCCACGCCATATAGTCGCCGGTCTAAAACCTTTGAATTATACCATTTTCAAAGCCCTCGGGAAGAAAGACGGTTCAAGGAGACAAGTTCATCCTTGGCAGGTAAGTAAGGCATCCCACTTACAATAGTCTGTGGTAAAAATATTGCAAGACAATGAATTTTTTACTCGGTTAAAAAACGCCCGAAGATTCCTATCTTCAGCACTTTCATAAACGATGAAATTTTGCAAAACTTTGAAGGAAAAAGTCACGGCTTGGTACATAACATTTTAGAAGAATTATTACACCTCAGAAAAGCCCTACTGTTGTAGTACAACATATAAAAAATCCAGCTTGGGCAATTAAAAAGCAACCCGCCGAGAGAGGTAAACGCGCAGTTCATTTTCGATGTTTTTGCATAAAAGGCACATTAAAACCGTCACGCAACCGAGGGGAACACAAACTCCAAAAACTTGTCTTGACTCACATTTTTTCGCGGTGACCAGGAAAAATAGTTTTTAAATGTAAAATCGAAAGATTGATCGAGTCTTTTATTGCTCTGGTATGAATTGACTAGTTAGAAAGTTAGATGAGGGCGATCGCAATGAACCAGCTCTGAAAGGTCAAACGGCCGTTTCCATAAATGTCAACAATGCTGTGGAAAGTAAGGAGTCTTGTTTCAAAATATGTATTTTGAAATTCAGTTTAATTGATATAAATTTTTTGAGTCGTGGGGTGTATTTTGTAGATAGAAATTGCTGACAAGAAAACGGACTAAGATTCAGACAAACATTGAATTGAAACGGTAAATAATATGAGTTTCCTAAACGAGCTGATTGAAAGATCATTTGCCGTGTCAAATGCGTATCAATCTTGAAATGTGTGATCTCAGGCTATAGCTACTTTATTAGGAAAGGGGCATTTTATTTGGAGAGGCGGAGGGAGAGTAGAGGCTGAGCAATTTCTTTCATTTTTTTCAGCCGCTCTTATTTGCAGAAGTTTTTTTTTCGCCACAACTGTACAAGTATATTACTTATATTCATAGCCTTTTATCACAGCCCACGCTTCATAAGTTTAGTTAAATCAGAGTCACCGACCTTAGTATCTCTAGCAACAGTTGTTGTATTATATTTTAATATATGGAGTTAATCTCCATGGGTTATTAATTTGAAACTGGTTCCAGATTCATTCAAAATCTGTAACTTCCCACAAGTTATAATTAGGCAAGCCTCTGTTACTTAACATTAACAATGGAACAACTGGCTTTCTCTGTTCTATTTTGAAATCTAAAAAATAAAACTTCTAAGCAAGAATGGAATAACAAAGGATTTGCGGTACAAGCGGAGCGAAATGAACGAAGAATTTAGTGGAGGTGGAAGGGGGCGGAAGCCCGGGAGAATAGAGAGATTAAGATTCACGTTTACCGCAGACGGGAAACGTCAGACTCAAGTTGAGAATTTCTCAGAATAGAAAATAAGCAGATAAAAACAGTCCGGAAAGATTCCTATTGTTAAAACTGACATAAAACAACTTATTTTTGTCTAGAAACAATAAAGAGTAAACTGAAAATAAGGGGAAAACGTGGTCATGTGGTAAAAATTCACGCCTGCCGTGAATCTTAATCTCTCTAATAAGGGGTGGGACCACTGGGAGGGGTTTGGGAGATGGGAGAGGAAAGGGCGTGTGATGGCAGTTCTAAAAGGGTGGAAAGCGGGAGAAATAGGGGAAAATTACCCAGCAATGCTTAAAATGTACAATCAAAAATGGCTAAATGACGGTAAAAATAAACGGTCAAAATTTACGCCGACGTTTCGAAATGGAGGTTGCCAAGACAAACAGAGGAGGAAAAAACTAATAAATGCATGAAACAAAAATGGCTGGTAAGACGGCGAAACTAAACTGCACATTGACAAATACCACTACAACAAAAACTAAGGATACAAAGCGCTAAGAAGACAGGGCTAAACTTTTGTCATACGAAGACTGGTCTACAAAAAAATGTATAAAAGACAGGGCTGATACCGTACGAAAAAGCTGGCAATTTTTGCGATTTATTAAAATAGAAGTCAGTTTGCGCTCCTGGACATTTTCAAGAACAGGCATTGCTTAGACACATTGCCAAAACAAATTGAGTTGATCCAAGGCTTAACCTGGAAATCTTTTCATTGCAGATTTACGGAGATTCGGAAATGTGAGAAATATTATTTAAAGCTGGGAGGACGAAATTATGTCTATTCAACACTTCTCATTCGAATAGGATTAAAAATATGAGAATTTCCTTTCTAACATTCCCGTTAAACATATCCCAGAAATGGGTGAGACATAAACGTTTTCCCATGCTCCCTAGCCTGCGTTGCAAGCGTTTCCGTGCGGTTTAGGACCAAGAACGAGGAACGAGAGTCGTGGCTATTGTTTCATTTCTCGCGCGGCCAAAACCTAGAATACCGTTCCTCGGTCTTTCTTTGCTCCAAAACCAAACGGAAACGCTTGCTACGCAGGCTACATGCTCCCTTGTGTACCAATTTTTTCTCCTTCTTTTCTTGTGCATGACTTTGTTTTTCCGCCTGTTTTGCTAATACTCCTCCTAAGCCCAAAATAAATGGCTGGCTCGTCCCATAGCAAACATGTGAACAACAGGAGACACTATTCGGAATGAATCATGATCATAAAATGTGATTTACACATGAACGCTTTTTCCAACGACCGCCTTATCATGGCTAGAGACTTGATCGGAGTCATTATCTTCTCTTGGTTTTATCTCATTCTTTCTTGGTTTTAGTCTCCTTCGCAGCCGCTCTTGCTGGAGTCACGCAATGCTCTCCGCCCTCTCGCGTGGACGTTTATCTTAAGCCCTGTCCACATTAAAAACGTAGAAGTTTGAATTGACGTGCTATGTTAAATATTTTTTTGTCCAGGCTGGACCGGTATATTGGAAAACGGGAAAACACAATATTTATTTGGTCAAAAATGGGTACACATGCAAAGTGCATATATTATTTTCTAAATCTTTTCCCTCAGATTAAAACGCAAACCTGATGTTTTCGAATTTACTCGCTTTGAAGTTGGAATATGCGATGAGCGTTTACCAGAATTTCCGAGACTGTAAAACAGCCGGTCCTTTTTTATGCCGTTGTATGATTTTCGCACGCGCGTGGGCCTCACACGTTCATAGGGCGTGGCAAATCTCCTTTTCGCCCTCGCTCCAGATGTTTCGTTTCAGCGTGGGTTCTTGATCTTATTTAAAAGTACGGGCTGATTTACAGGCGAAAAAGTTCCATTTCTCTCGTTAACAATTTATCCAGCTAACTTTGATGGAATCAGTCCTTTTCTTGTCTTTTTTTTACCTTTGATGAGACGATATCGTATTGAATACTTTGCTCTCTACGCAGTGCTAATTACAAAATAATTGTCCCACACGCACAATTGGCTATCAAATGGTTTACCCAAATGACCAAAACCCTACAAACCTTGTTCTTTTTTATCTGCTACCATCCGTCCCCGAGGCAGCCTGCGGGAAAAGTCCAGGGCTTCGGGCCCGAGGGCTGGGGGTATAGTGAAGGCGGGGAAATAAAACAAACTTTTCATTGTTTTCTTGTGTGTGTATGTGTGTGTATACGAAGTATTTCTGGCCGCGTGAAACAATAACGCCGGTTGTTTGTTTTCTTTTTTAAAGTGTGGGTATTCCGTTTTTTTGTTGATGCAATGTAAGTCAGGTTCTCTATACTTTTACATACATTTTTAAACGAAACAGCATTTTTGCGCTCGATGAAAAGTCCCGGGGTGGGAATTACGGCCTTTTTTGTGTGCCCTACGGTGGGGAATAGACCGACAAGTGAGAGATAGATGGTAGAAAAGAACCATTCAGAGGCCGATCCTGTACTCTTTGTAAAGAGTTGCAAGGTTTTACTCAGGTAATGACGTACTTCAAATTGTTCCTCTGAGTTCACTGATGATAAATTTGCCTGTAAAGTTCACAAGAGGAAACTTTGACTACTTTCTTGGCCGGTTAAATGGCGTATTTTATGAAGAGGCGAGAGTGCTCTTCAGTTGTTTGTTTTAACTATATTACTTTTTGTACGAACATTTTGTGTCAATAATTTAACAATTTTTAATAGATTTAAAACATTTTATCGACCAGGTGGGAAGGGCGCATTAAGGGCAACCTACCCCTGGGTCACTGATAAAAAATAAATTAAAAAAGGAGTACCTAGTACCTTGGTTGGTGTCGATATCATTTGTAGACCTTTGTTGTTTGGTTCGCCAAACGCAGTTTTCCCCATTTGAACTCTAACAACTTCCAGTCCCTCAGTAACAGGTTTTTATCGAATGAAACAAACTTCCAGATGCACTTTATCAAAGATTCCTGATTTGAGATACTGTGCATGAATTTTCAAGTTTCTGCTTTCGTTAAGCCAGTATGGAAATTTATAAAATAACTAAGATAGTACGCGCGCTCTGATTGGCCGAGAGGAGTGTTTGCATGAGAGTATGTAAACATGGTTTTGACGTCAAGATGTTTTGTTTTTCGCGCGCTAATCACGCAAGCACGAATTTGAAAAAGTTTTCGAGTTCAAAACTCGACAAGTTTACTCTATTTACCCATTCCTTCGTCGGCTGAAACTTGGAAAATCGTTACAAAGAAGGTGTGTCAATTTCTTTTCGCTTAAGCTGACATTCTAAGCGAGGAAAACCCGTATTTTGGAAAGCATCTTTTTTGCAAAACAAAGACTATTACGCGTACAAGCTTCTTGTACAAGACTTTGCGACTGGTAAGAATTTCTCTTTTAATCAAGGCTTTAAACAAAGGAGTTTTGCTTTTTTTCGGGGGAAAGTTATTTTATAAAAGCAATAGAAAACTTTTTTCCTGTGTTTGCATATCCTGACATAAACACTCGAGGGGTTGGGAGAATTCTCGACAGTTATGCAAACCCTCGACTTCGTCTCGGGTTTGCATAACTGTCTCGAATTCTCCCAACCCCTCTCGTGTTTATATCAGGCTATGCAAACACGGAAAGCGTTTTCTATTGCTTAAATGTAGGTATTGACGCTGCACTTGAACTTCAGCCCGGCAGTTTTCACTTATTCCATTTATACGTTAAAATTAAAAAAAAAAAACGATAGAAGACTTAAATATTCATTAGATGCTACATTATAGAACATTATATTACATTATATTCATCTTCATTGGAAAAATAAGCATATCTGGGCACATTAAATATATGTTGATGGAGTTTGCGTTACCCTCAGTTACGTGACTGTTTGAAAATTTTGTGCAAATAACATCGAAAATGAACTGCGCGTTTACCTCTCTCGGAAGGTTGCTTTTTAATTGCCCATGTTGGATTTTTTATATGTTGCACTACAACAGTAGGGCTTTTCTGAGGTGTAATAATTCTTCTAAAATTTTATGTACCAAGCCGTGACTTTTTCCTTCAAAGTTTTGCAAAATTTCATCGTTTATGAAAGTGCTGAAGATAGGAATCTTCGGGCGTTTTTTAACCGAGTAAAAAATTCATTGTCTTGCAATATTTTTACCACAGACTATTGTAACTGGGATGCCTTACTTACCTGCCAAGGATGAACTTGTCTCCTTGAACCGTCTTTCTTCCCGAGGGCTTTGAAAATGGTATAATTCAAAGGTTTTAGACCGGCGACTATACGGCGTGGGGCAGCATTTCACTTTTGGCCGGTTTTCTCGAAAAAGAAAACTCTTTAGGAACTTTGATTGTGATTTTCGAAAACGTTTCACCAAAGGGTTTTTTCTGACTGAATATGAAGAATTTCGAAATTTCCATTTGACGGCACGTTCTCGATATTTACAGACCAGCCGCTCTTAAATAACTGGCTGAATTTTCGCTTCCGAGGTCAGTTTGAAATCAAAATGCTAATAGTGCTGGGCCACAGTGACATAAACACAACATACATATTTCATATGAATTTTAAAAAATAAACTTGAGCCTGCAATCATCTGAAAACTAGTAACTTGTCTGAGGATAACTTCAAAAAAAATCCGACCTGCATGGGTCGACACCTCAGCCCGCGATACGGCTAGGTGATACTGGTCAGCGGATGCCTTGTTTTGACAGCTGTCAAGTGATCACAACATTGATGGGCAATCAGTTTTCTTCTGGGTTCCCTGGGCTCCCTGAGCTCCCAAAGTAGCTAGAAAGTGTGAGAGTAAGCATTGGTATGCCTTTGGTGCGGAAGGACGGTCTCTCGGGTGGGCGGTGTACGGTCACGTGATTACCAAATTTTCCCGGATGGGTAGTTTACCACATTTTCTTACCCATGGTGCTCCGCAGGCGCGCTTCACGCGCCAGAGCTCCGCTAAGAAAGGTCAGTATTTCAAATATGATATACTTCTCAGTTTTAATAAGCCTTTTGGAAGACAAGTGTTTCCTCGTGAAAACGAAATGAAGGTTCTACTGTATATTTACCAGGAGACTTTGCTTCCCAGCAGTATTCTAGTAGTTAACAATTAACCGTTTTATATAACATTTTTAAAAGCGTTGCAGTGTGCTTTTTCAAAGACCTGACTGAAAAGTACCTTGGCTCATTGTACATTTATACCTGAAAATAACAAAGTAACTTGCTTCACTATGAAAATTGATTTGCAAAAGTTAGAAACGGCGTTTCCACGGTGGTCTGCAAGCAAATTTCCTTTCTCTACTGTGAGCTTTTCCCCGCTTTTTTTGCATTTCTCAAATACGGCTTCTTGTCACTGGATGTCCGTAAATAAAATTGAAGGTAAAATTAAACGCTTGTTTGAGCTGGGTACTTTTACCGCTAATAAAATCATTTTTGCAAGGGTTGTTGACTTATAAAATTCGACACTCGCTGAGCTTGTCGATAAAAGCAGAAAAGAAAATTATCAATACCGTGGTAAAAAGAGTTAAAATTATTTCCGGTTTTCTAGTGGTTTGTAGAAAATTAAGCTGTGCCTTTTTATAGGTGTTTTGTAGCTGTATACATGTAAATTTTCGCCTTGCTAGTTTTTATGCAGTTAGGCTTCCCGTTTGTGCATAAAATTATCGGGCGCTGGAGTCATTCTTCGCTCAAACAAGTTTCATAATAATTTACTCTGTCGTTTGCTTCTACCGGTTTTGTACCATCTAACTGTTTTCTCCAAGAGCGAGTCCTCTTCATCCTTTAAATCAAAACATGGGCAATCTGTATAGTCGAAGACACAGATATGAAATATGCAATGAAAAGTATTAAAGACGAGCACAACATCGGATGTAATAGGTTGAATGGCTCTCGATAATGTGACGTCACATTTTTCCACTATGTTGGAACCGATCGCGTCAGTCAGTTTCTTATCCAGTCATTCTATTATCCATGGAATTACACAGTCCTATAACACTTGCTATGTATCCTTGTGGGAAAATTTTAGTTGTTTAATTCTATGGATAGCCTTAAAAAAACGTTTAAGGTTTAATGTCAGCGGTTCGCACAAAGGACCACGTTTTTCTAAATGGCGACAAACATCGAAACAAGGTAGCCCAGCGGAAGAAACTTCCAACTCTCACTTCTTTACCTCAATGAAAATGACCCTTTCAGAACAGGAGAATGCACTTAAGGAAACCGTTGAAGCCTGTGTAATGTTGCGGTGCAATGGACAGATATTGATGAGAATGGGTTCTCGTCCCGCAACATTCTGTTTAAGCAAATGACACTGACTTATTTAGGGTCTTCTCAAACAGTGGTCAAAAGAAAGACTATGAGAAAGACATTGTTACAGGGAAGACTTAAGTTGTTAGGTTTGCCTCTGTGTTAAAAAGTCAACGGCCGCAGATTAGTTTAAGAAAAAGTAAAGAACGCATTGGTTTTAAATTGCATTATATAGTACTTTACCATCGGAATGTCTTGTAAAAAGGGGAAAATTGCCGTCATTTTGATTTACCTTAACGAGCAACTTTTTAGAACAGTAACTTCGGGCAACTTTTAAGAAATTTTGAAGCAAATTGGGGCTGCGGCTATTAGTGGCGCACAGGGGTAAATGGTTTAGGGGGAAGGCAAGGGAGAGAGAGTCTTCTTCTCTTCTCCCTGCCCATCAGCCACTGCTACCGCTGTCATCCATGGCCATGAACTTTGCAAAGATGACGCGGAATGGGTAAGTATCGAGCTCGGACGCCGGTTACGAGCTCTCCGCGATCTACCAGGACGTTTTTCACGTGATTCACAGTATAAATCACGTGAAAAAATAAAGAAGACGTAGACAAAGAAAAGAAAACAACAACAACAACGTCCAACTCCATCTCTTGATAAATTTTCGAAGGTGGAATCGAAAGCTTACGAGTCCTAAGAAATGTTTTATCCTGGATCTTAAGATCACTTTTATGCACAAATTGGGATGTCATTTTACTTTACGGTACCCAATTCCTCCATTTGGTAGATTCTGAAAAGTAATAATAATAAAAAAGGAGATGAAAGAAAAAAATAAAGGCACTGCATAAACCCAAATCTTGTAGGAAGTGATTTCTTATAATGATGTCATATAATGTAGAAAAGTGATGTTGAAGGAAAGGAAACACTCCCACGAGTAACAAACAAAATTAAAAACCTCGAGCTCAAACTGAAATTTAGTCATTTAAGCGCAATAGCCAGTTCGGCCTAACAAATGAAGCCGGTTCTTACACCTAAAATTACTCCAGATTAGACAATACTGGATCACTTGTAATAAATAAGAGCAGCGATTACACGAAACACTTTTACTGTAGTTAGTGACAATCTTACCGTAGCGAAATTTGAGGGTGTGTTGCGTGAGACCAGAATTTCCCAAGATAAAAAAATCCTTTGCAACTCTTGATTCGCATTAATACATGCACATGAAGTCTACGACCTTTTACTGAAGATTGCATAGCTTTATACCTGGTTTTTGCATCTTGATTGTGGTTCTGTAGCTCAATCAGCCTCACTTCTTTAACACTTAGGCTATAAAGAAAAAAAATACAATATTGAAACACCCCGTGGAAACCGTAAGGATGATGCTCTCGCGACAATTCAAGGCATAGTGTTTTCTTAGGATTGCACAAAGCTTTGCCCACACTAAAAAAGTGCATATAATTACACAATTTCCGAGGACTTGTATTGAATTTAACCGTAAATATAGTAATGTCTCGTTATCCGGGTAGACTTAAGCCAATGCTGCAAGTGGATTTTCCTCTTGGTGTGGTCATTTTGTTCACTACAAATAAAGTTGTCACTTTATTCACTAAAAATAAAGTTGACTTGACTTTTACTCCACTTCCCAGCTATACCACAGTTGGTTGCTACTTGAGAGATTTCACTTGAAGGAATGCTTTAAGTTGCGGTGGAGAGCTAATAAGCGGGCCTTGGAGCCTCTCGTGTGTCCTAAATAAGGATACGCCGCGTTGAGCCCCAAAAAACGACGAAACATCTGTCCATGACTACGACTGCAGCGGCTAACCCGTTGGGTCTTTCTTTACAGGTAACATAAAAATACTGACGCATGGTTAAATCAAAATATTTCGTCATTATACTTTGCAAGGGTACTGACCTAGTGGATATAGCTGGCAAAAGATGAAACCCTCTACATGTAAAATCGCTGAAAAATTAAAACGCGGGCAACGTTTACTCTCACCTTTCAGCCTGTTCTTTAATTTTTGAATCCTTAGCTTCAATTTCATGAATCAAACTGTCATTTCTAATAAAACAAATCAAATGTGTCAATACATTTTACAAACTATGGTATCACTAACTACCTAAATAATCACTTTGGCTCACTTTAATTGATCTCTTTCACACTAAAATCCCGTTCGTACAATCGGTCCGACAGTACTGTTTGGTCTTTACTGGTATGCTTTAGAAGAGAACTTCACAATAACAAAAAGAACAAGTTTAAAACGGGCGAGGGTAAGCCGTAAGGTAACGGTAACTTCCTAGCCTCGGATTGATTCCGGCAAACCCAGACGCTGTCAAAACATTTTTCAGCTTAATTTATACAAACGTCACGATTCCTTAGATATATTCTATCATATGACCAGAAGGCGGAGATCCCACGAGATAGCACGGCGCTTGCGCAAGTCATTGCACGATTCGCGCTCAACGCGTAAAGTTCGTTCTTCGGATAGAGCGATTTTCGTATGACCTTGAAAACAGGTTTCGGTAAGTGTTCGTTCTTTGTTTCATCAGCCAATGGATGAAAAGATCAAAACATGGCCTCTTTGTTTTCCCGCCAAATAAATCCTAATATGGAGAAGGCATTGTTCGATTGGCCAGTCGTGTTGTAGTATGATGTCAAAGCGAAGTATCGGTTGATTTCTAGAAAGTTCTCGGGCATGAAGTTTTTTCACCTGAGCGTTCGCTTAAACAATGAAAAGCCAGACACGTTTGTCTGTCTGTTCGGTAAACCAATCAAATCGCTTTATTTCCGTTCGTTTGTCATTTCTGTTTTGTTCGCGCGCTTTCATTTCAAGGTCATACGAAAATCGCTCTAACACTAGAATTTCTTTGGTTTTCTTACACGTACAGCTGGAAAGCCTAACGTAGTTGGTCTTAGTTACATCCAGCTCAGTCGCTAACCAAGTTAGGGGCCAGTAATTAAAGGCCCATGTTGCCCAAACAGCTTTGCGCGCTTGTGTTTTTGTTTTGAAAGGATTCTTTTGTCAAATGCAGTGTTCTGATTGGCTTCCACTTTTGAAAAGCATTGCGTGACGATACTAAAAACGACTGCGAGGGAGACTAGCCTTTCTTACGCTTGATTGAAGCTTAAAGAGACAGTATCAAAGAGGCCAGTAAGACTTTAATTCTTTCCCAAATGGAGGAAGATATATCGGCGACTTCGTATAAATGTCACCGGAGCTAGGAATTCTTAGGAAGGTTAGGTATGTGATCTCGAAAGAATAAGCAAGAAGTTGTGTTTGCAAAGCGTCGAATCAGCACTGCGTACAGTCTTGTCGGGGATTAGTTTGCTATTAATAGTTCTCGCTGCTTTAAAGCGATACGCCAGACGATAAGTTTACGTTAAGGAACGGGACCTTTAAATTGTTTACAATTTGAACATTTGATGTAGAAGGAACTCGGCAAACAGGCTGTCTGTAGAATTTGCAGCCAGGAGCTTTTTTCCCATCTCTCCAGAGATAAAAAAACGGGTTCACGGATACGAATGTAATTCGGCGACCCCCGTCGACGCGGTCTTCCAACCGTACGTTTCGATGGCCCCGCCATCGAAAGTACTGCAGTGAAACAAACACTCACAGAAACAAAAAGGCTCGATATCAGACCAAAATATCCAAAAAAATGTCAATCGTCGGAGAAGGCCTCCGCGAATACAAAACTTATGAACCTGTTTACGGCTGCTTTCGACTCCGTTCGTAGGTCAGATGATGAAACTTAACGAAAACGTCAGTTTGTTGTTGAGCCGTCGCGATCCAGAGTCGGAGGAGGACGGTGAAACCGCCTCTGTCGAAGATAGAACGAGTAGATATGAAAGCCGTGGACAAAGCAGCGATTTGCAAGATCTCGCTCAAGATGTCTCAGAGCAAACCTTCATGAAGGTCTGGTGAGCATTTTTAACGGGCTTTTGTGAGAAAAGATGCCCGATGACAAGATCAAGGCGAAGCTTGACAAATATACACGGCCCAAAAACATCAAAGGCTTGAGAACGCCGAAGGTTAACCCACTAATTTGGAATCAGTTGTCCACCACAATGAAAGCGCAAGATGCTAGGTCTCAGAAAGGGCAAAATGCTCTCATGGGTTCCGTAACAGCCATGACCAAGGCTGCCGATTTGGTCCTTGCAAAGTACAGCCAGGACAGAGATCTGATTACCCCCTTGACAGACGCTATCGCAATGGCGCTTCACACGAGGTTAATCACTCGCGGAGCGTGGCAATAAAGAAGAAATTGCATAAAGATTATGCAGCACTCTGGATATGGAGTGAATTGACGTTCGCATCCCAACTGTACTGTATCTCTGACGTCGTGGACAACTGTTTGACTAAGTGATCTTGGTTCGAGTTTTTTGGCGGTGACTTGTTTACATTCACTGACGTTTCTCGTTGTCCGGAAACTTTTCTTTTCGCCTTTCTTGGGTCGTTCATTCCATTTTAGTGGGACTGCTCCTTTCCTTAAAGTTCACCTTCTGATGAGCTAAGAATTCTCCCTTAAACGCCTTTTTTTTTTTTTACTACGAACGTTAACTCCCTGTTGAAATTTAGAAAGTTTTTTTAGAACGCTGGTTCCTAAATACAGCTGGTACAATTTTAAACTATTTCTAAGGTCTACAAATCAAAGTAAGCGTATGCATTTTCCTCTCTCGAATCATCCATATAATTACCTTCGTTTCCATGTTTTTTCCGACGACTGACTGAGAACAGCCTAAGTGACAACAAGCAGTCGGACCTGGAGACAGAATACACCCACACATTTAAAGACGGAGAACGTGTTGACTTTATAGAATTTATTCAGCGTAAGAGTCAACGAGCAGGACCCCCATCTGCGACAGAGAGCGTTGTTGGAGCGTCCAGGTTGGCCTGCCTTATTTTTGAGGTACAGATTTCAATTTTATTACCGCGAGTTTTAAGTAAACTTGAATACATTAAAATAATTCTATATGGCGGATCCAAGATGGCAGATACTTCCAGTTTTTTTAAGTCATAAATGACGTCATCATGACATCATTGCTATTGTTAAAGGTTATTTATGTGATAGCCACCTTCTTAATTTCATTTAACACCTTGCTATTTAAGTACATTTCCCTTAATGTGTGCTTTGAGGGACTTCGGATTTTGCCAATAAATTCAATAAAATGACGTCATGATGACGTCATATTACGTCATATTGTCAGTTAAGTTATCCCCAGAAGTTGGAAATGATAAGTACATTTTTCTGTGCAATTTTGGGGGCCATAGCATGAGCGGTTTTAAAGTTATAGCGGGGGGCCTCTGAAGCCCCCCCACCTGCTGCAGGAAGCGAAAAAAATGCCAGGTCTGAATAGGGTTAAATATTTAACAATTAATGAATGAGGCTGAGTATCTTATTATGAAGAATTATGGAGATCGAGGAGGGTGTTATCCGTCGAGGCCGTGGACCGAGGCGGATAACACCCTCCGAGACCTCCATAATTCTTAATATGATACGAAAGCCGAATTCAATAATTGTTTGATTATTCATTGAAAATAATTCCTAGTTTAAAAACAGGGCTAAAACATGCTTACCTCCATCGATCCATTGATGTTAAGCTCATCTTCTATAGTGCACGTTAATAAGCTCGGCAAATAGCAGATGTCGCCCTTCGAGTTGTCTTCTTGATGTTCTCGCCAAGTTCTTACTCTTGAAACGTGTGAAATGTCCGCCATTTTTCAAGTTCACAACTAAAACAACTCAACCTCGTCCCCACGTCTTCTCGGTTAACGTTGCATTAACTGTTAATCTGTAAGAACACTGCATTCTTGACGTCATTTCCTCGCTAAACACAAAATTCTTCCAAATTTGGTCACCATTAACTGGTTGTGGTAAATTAAACGTGTGCTCCAGTTTAGCCAATCAGAATCGGGGAAATATTTTGAATGAATAATAAAGATATTTATTCACAACTGTACATTGCAAATCTCCTTTATGTATGGTTTCTGACGACAATTACAATCTGACTTTATAAGAATTACAGTAATACTTTTCTGAAACGTTTGATCCCAGGAGTCATTTCATGAGCATCTGGAGCATGATCGTCCGGGTGAGCGTAGACCTCAGAAGGACGCTGTCAACAAAAGGTCCTATTAAGGACTTCGCTCACCCAGACAGTCATGCCCCTCATACTTAAGTAATACTTTTATTTGTACCGTAAGTTTGGTACAGTATTTCTTGTAATATCAATTTGCTGTCTCAAAGTCAAACTTCTTGATTAGAATGTGTACCATAATTTAACTGTAACCAAACTATGTCCATAGGAACTTGCTTGATTCTGCTTGGCTAAACTGGTTCTTATATTTCTGGTTATCAAAGTGGTATATTTCCTCCAGCAGGTTCTTAAACCACTAGGTTCTTACACGTAGGCTTTAAGTGTACTTCTTTTTGACAACTTGTTTGGGCTTCTGCGATAATTTCTTAACTGATTACAATTTTAGCCCAGCTCCCTCGTTTCAGAGTGTTTCGTTTATCTCATTAGGTGTCTTATGAGTGTGCCTTGACGACAAGAAATAACTTTGCGGATGTCTCTTCATCACTGCTGAACAGTTTAATCTACAGAGCCCCTTCGATTGCATTTATCGATAAGAAAAAGGTTTGTAACACTGATCATCATATCATGCTTTCATTTTTCTCAGTATCAAGGTTAACTTTCTCGTCATCATCATCATTATTACGGTACCATTAAGTCTCGTCACGCCAGTAAGTGTATAAGGCCATGGTTGTAGACTGTATTTAGGACCTTTCCAAGAACCACTATTTAGACAAACCAGATTAGCCTTCTGGTTTTGGTTGAATAGGAGTTCTATCTTTCAAGGGCCCTGTGCATGAGTACTGTCTAAATTTTGTTTTTCAATTTTCTACTGTCAGTCTGGACATCACCAAATGGCAGAAGCAGGGGAGCTATTCTAGACCCTCTCGCCGGAGCGAAACTTTTCTAGTTGACGCCCAGCTAGGCAATATTAAGAATTGGCAAGTACAAACAGACTACCTTTAACTTCGAGTCTTTAAGGTGTTTAGTAAGAGGGAGAAATGCGCTGATAAAAAGAAGTCCTAAAAGCCGAGTCTAAATAGCTGGAGTACAAATATAAGTAACTGGGCTCTCAAGATTTAGCGTACTGAAAATTTATTACCATCTGGGTCTTTTTAAAAAGTATTATTCTGGTTGTTTTCGACTTTATTTGTGTAACAGTGTTTTTCTTAATGTATTTTAGCCAGTCGGGTTGTTTCCCCCCGATTCATCTTCACAACCTGGGTCAATGCTAGTACAGGAGGCGATGCGAGAGCTGATGGTCCATGTTAAAGAGACAGCAAAAGATCATGATTTGAAAAAGCTCATTGAGGTAAGTATGCACGAAATTCCAGCATTCGATTCAAGGTTAGTCTTCCCCATGTTTTCGGATTATGAAAATAGGATTGGTCCAGGCTACATTATAGACTCTTGAGACCTCTATTCGTGGACAAGCAGAGGTGTCTATAACTAAGGGTGTGTGGCGTAAACAGTTTGTGCATTGTTTACTTGTGAGATTAAAACAAGAGCGCTGCACTTGTCCCACCTACAAATAAGCCAACCAGTAAATTCAGAAGATCAGTTATCCATTCACAGATAATTGAATTTTTCTTGTTTCAACAGACCGTCAAAAATGAGGCGCAGAGAAAATTGAAGGAAGAAGGACACCAGTCCAAAGCCAAAAAAACTGGGCTTATCCTTCCACCTCTACCATCCGATGAGAAAAATAAGAAGGTTGCGAAGTACATGGATTATTGTTGTAGGTTCTCCTGGCGCATGGTCACGCAAGTACCTCCACTAAAACTTGACTACCGGAGTCAGCATTTTGATGAAAGGAGTCACGTCCCAGGATTTAAAAGTGACAAGAAACGAAATTCTTCGTCACAAATAAAATGCTTCCTATGGCCAACACTGTTGGACTGCGAAAAACGAGTTATTGCCAAGGGAGAAGTCCTATTGTAAAGGAATGTAAAATTATGTAAATGTCTGTTTTTGGTGGAAGTGCACTGAGCAACACTCAGCTGCTCTAGCTAGTTTCCATGCGCCGCTGCACACAAATAGTTGCAATTGGGGCACAACATTATTAAAAAACCAACTGACACGAGGCAACCACGTGCCTCCATACAAGCATAGCCGAGGTGTTGAACTCGGGAATACCGAGAAATAAATCCAGCTTGTGTGGGAGGAGCCCAACTTGAACCTGGAACCGCCGGGTGGACGCGCTAACCTGGCACTCGCCATACTGCTCCCTAAACATTTAACTAACAGAATTTAATTACAGGTTACTGAAAATAGATTTAAAATTTTAAAATAACTAAATAAAAAAACTCGGTGTTCAGGGTGCCTTAATGCTAGTTGTATCGCTTGCATATATGGGACGGTTACACACACCCTTTTGCTAAATTAGCCTGAAGACAAGAGTCAAATTATAAGATATTAAAAATGGACAAGCTTCAAACTTCTCCGTCATAAGTAAGTAGTAACAAACAAAATTATAAATCTCGCTAACAGGGTTGTCCCCTAACCGTTTTAAGACCCTGATGAAGGTTAAAACATAAAATAATTTCAAGTCAATGGCTCCAGAGAGATTGATAAAAGAACTTTATTAGAAAGAAAAACAGAAACAAAACAAAACAAAACATGGATAATAAGGGACATCATATATGTATGCATCATCAAGGTGTTTACACTTTTTGTTTCTACTTGCAATTGTATCGTTATAGCGGAGCTCTTGCGCGCGAAGCGCGCGCCAGGGGGAACACCATGGTTAAGTAAATCTACCCATCCCAGAAAATTTGGTCATCACGTGACCGTACACCCAGGGCGTAATAAGCTAGGGCGTTGAAACGAGCGGGGTCGAGCGATCTAGCTGTGATGCAAGGGTCTGGGTACTACCAAAGAGACAAAACAAGATGGCGTACAAACGCTTTTGAAGATTGCACATCGTTATAAAACCACTAAATAAGAAATAAACTTCTTACTATGTTGAAGCGTAACTCTTTTAATGTTCATTAACACTCCACAGCTCCCAACCGGCTGGCCGTATAGGTGATTTTGGAAATTTTTTTAGCGGTTTCGCTAAACTGCCTACGCGTGCTTCTATCGTCCTGAATATTGAATGAGTGCAATTTGTATTTCAAAATTTTAAATACTGCTGTCGGAGGTTTGTATGATAAAAACAGCGCCCCACAGTACTGTTTCACGTCAGATGTGATGTATAAAAAGTATAATAGGTTGGTTTACACGCCCCCAGATTTAATTTGCAAAGCAAACTTGTCGAACGCAAAAAAATTCGGCCTGATTTGTCTCCCAAGAATTTGTTTTCCAGGCCTAATCTATACTGTGATCAAGAGCCATTGTGGCTCTTAAATGTGATCGAAGATGATTGCTATTTTTTGGGTGTACACATAAGGCTATCAACTCGATGTAAGGTTTGGTTCACTATTGGACTGTTTGCAAATTATTTTTCTTTAAATTAAAATCACTTAGCCTTCCCTCAAAAGTCATATGAATTAATTAATTTCAAAAACTTATAAGGCGCAAATATATATATAAATATATTCAAATGGCCATGAATGTGCTCTAACGTTTACTGATGTGTGGAATACAAGTTTATTGTTTGATTTAATCAGATAAACAAATTTTGAGAGCTCTTCGCTTTTAGCCTTCGTTAAATCTATATACTACTAAAATCCATTCCTGTTCAGAGGTTCCTAAGCAACTATTCAAAAATCCTCTCCTTTTCCTTCCATTAAGGCTTCTTCTCCTTCTTACCTCACCCTCTGTGTGGATTCAAGTGAGACAATTTGGGGAAAAGTCAAATGAATGAAAAGTTCGAGCATTGTGATTGTACGAAGTAGAAAACATGCTTAGTAAGATAGGGCGAGCAGCTATCTATATTAGACGACCTTAGTACATGGCATCGGGATGTAAATGCTTTCTGAAATTTTCAGCCTTGTTTGCTTCAACATGATTGAAGGATTACAGTCACTACAAAGTTAACGTTCACTCAGCAAAGTTTTATATTATCTACATGACCGACCACAGACGGCACTATACACATGACTTTAGTTACTTATGTCACCGCTCAGAGGAGATGCTACCTCTTACTCAAGATCACCTCTCCTTTTACTATAACCTTTCCTTGACAATCCTGTAGGGTGGGCCACAGGTAACACATAATAGTCTGCTGGGCTTTCAGATGCCTCCTATGATGGTCCGGGCAATTTTCTCCTCCAAAACTGAATGCTTGGCTTAGAACGTGCTTTCTAGAGTTAAAAACGTCGTTCTTGTATTCAATTTCCAAAGGAGGAACTTGGGACACCATACACCAAGCAAATTTTGTGCAATAGTTTATGTACTCATCCAAGCTGTACATAACATTGTAGTTATAAGAAGGAAGTATGTCATCATCCTGTATCCATTTTGTCTTAATTACTTCTTTGACCACCTGAGTAATGACGAAGAAAATCATTTATTTATGGAAACGAGAAAGTAGGAATTAAGAGCGCTAAGACTGATGTAGTGACCTTGTTAACAAATAAAGTGATAAATAACAACCGCAAGTGATACTTCAAATGCAGATAGTAATTCACTGTACTGTTTTTTAAAGTAAAAAAAAAGAAAATTTTAAATACTAATTTTGATTCCCAAACTACCTTGAATACAGATCAGTTGAATATATTACGCCATTATCTTTACTGTGACGTTCCTTTTTCCATTTCATGTTGTGTAACGACAACTTGTAGCGATTTAATACTTTGTAAAGATCATAGATTTAAATAAAAGATAATTCCAGGACTATGTTTTTTTTTAAGACTGCATGAAATATTCTGCACTCACAGTGTCCATGAAATGAATTGTGATTGTTTAAAAGTAGCTTTGTCGTTACTCCCTGTGCTATAATTAAATTAAGGCGGACCTCTTTCCACTGCCAATAAGTATCGTTTCTTCGTCCTGTCTCTCATTTCTACCCACTTCCTGTCCGGCCTCTACTTTTCCTGACCAAGTCTTTTAGTCAAGCTTCATCTCCATTCCCCACTGCAAAAACAGTTTTTTTCCTAGACAGCTCGTCGTAAAAAAAAGACTAGCCACCAGTAGTGGGCCAGCAATATCTTTTCTTTTAAAAGCGGATCATTGAAATTATAGCGGAGCTCTCGCGCGCCAAGCGCGCGCAGCGGAGCACCATGGGTAAGTAAATCTACCCATCCGAGAAAATTTGGTAATCACGTGACCGTACACCGCCCGCCCGTCGGTCAGCACCACAGGGAAACCAATGTTCAATCTCACACTTTCTATTTAGTTTGGGAGCACAGGAAGACTGATATTGCACACATATTGCACATCAATGTTGTGATCAAATGACGGCTGTCAAAAAAGGGTATCCGCTGACCAGTATCATCTGACTGTATCGCGGACTCAGGTGTCGACCCATCGAGGTCGAGTACTTTTTTGAAGTCAACCACTGGCAAGTTACTGGTTTTCAAATGATCGCAGGCTCAAGTTTATTATTTTTTAAATTTATTTAAAATATGCTGTGTTTATATCATGGTGGGCCCGCACTGTTAAGAGTTTGATTTCAAACTAACCATGGACGCAAAAATTCAGCAAGTTATTTAAAAATACAGGCGGGGAAGACCTTTTCTTACCTAGGTCACGCGTTCGTCACGCTCTACGCCCAATTTTTATGCTCTGATTGGTCAAAATTTGACAGGTGAGTTCATGCGGAAATTTATGCAGCATCTTGAAACTTGTTTACTTTGAAGCTGACAGAGTTTTGTGCCAACTTGTAAATGTTTTTAACTGTCTTTTTCCACTGAATGTGCAAAAGGAAATTCAGCTACTATCAAGGAGTCTTCTGTTATTCATGGCTAGTTATTTATTGGGTTTTTGGTTGAGAAATACGTCGCTTGTCATTCACCTTGCTTGAGGCGTATCAAAGAGGATTCAAAATTCTCAAGCGATTCTCGCGTTACTTAATAGCTTTTAGGAGCTGTACCTTGAAAGGTAAGCCTGAGTAACGATTACATTTGATGTTTGTTTTTTTATATCTAATTTCATGTAGTCGAGCACAATTTAGGCGGCAAGTTTATGCACGTTTGTAAGATTTAATTGAGACAATGAACCGACCTAATATCAGGTTTGATATAAGCTTACAGAACTTTAAAAAGCCTTTAGATATATTTTCTCACCGCAAATAGAAAGAAAACGTTCCGAAGAATATTTAGTCATAAATTTGGCTGTAGAAAGAAAACTTTGAGCGATATTCTTGCCTCGAGTTCATCTTTGAGAAAAGCAAACACCGCGAGGCTGGCTTAAAACTTAAACTTATTAAGCTTTAAGACACAGGATTTTTCGAAACGCTTTAATACTTATCTTCGTGAATGAAAATTGTTGTCTCTGTAAATGTTTAACCGAATTATATTTCTTTTAGTGATTGTTGGTAGTCTCTCTTGCAATTTAAATCGCTGTGCTGTTTGTTTTCAATCGTTCATGAACATCGCTTGCAGGAGTTATCTTTTTGCCGCGCGTATCAAACGCTATTCAAGATTACACATCGTTATAAAACCCTTAAATACAAATAAAACAATAAATTATTTATATTGAAGCATAGCTCTTTTAATGGTCACTGCAAATTTGGCGCTCGAGGTCTGTATGATAAATAGTACTGTTTCACCTCAGATGTGATGTGTAAAAAGTATAAAAGGTTGGTTTACATATCCCCGGATTTGTTGGCAAGATTTTGTAAAGTAAACTTGTCGAAAGCAAAAAATTCGGTCTGATTTGTTTTTCCAAGAATTTGTTTTCCAGGTATAATCCACTGTGATCAAGAGCCATTTCGGCTCTTCAATGTGGTCGAAGATGATTGCTATTTTTGGGTGTTTTATATGGTTATCAACTCGATGTAAGATGTTTCCCTCTAAAATCACTTAGCCTTTCCCATATGAATTTCCCCTTAAGTTAACTGATTTGCGGATTACAAGTTTATTGTTTGATTTAAATAATAAATTTATTAATGGGAGCTTCACTTTTAGCCCTGGCTAAATCTATATATTATTAAAACGTTATAACAAACTTTCCTAAACTCATTAATAATTCATAAAGAAAATACAAATGAAATTAATGTTTAATGAGTGTTTAGAAACCAGATGAAAAACTGCTCATTTTTGCACTCTTAATTTCTCCACCTAAAGTCATTTCGTTTGAGAGGTAATAAATACTCCGCTGCGTGTCGTATTTTCAACTCTCTTCTCGGTGTTTGATCTGGTGATGAAACACTGCGTCTTATGCTTGATCTATTACTTTCAGGAATGTAAAATTTAATAATAAATTGATTTAACTTACATTTATAAGCGACTTTAGGTCATGAGTTTTTGCTTCTTCTTTGACAAGAATCATGACCTCAGATAACGCGTCTTGTGATTTATTCTCATCTCCAGTGTGTGTACCCATGTAGCGAAACTACGAGATAAAAATTAGAATGTAAACGTTAAATACCTTCATGAAGCGTTTTGGCATCGCAGCAGAACAAAAGATACGGAAAAAAGTCAATTTTCTATCATATGAACTAAAGCTAAGTCTTTGGAGAATGGTTTCCATGGGTATGATGACGATAATGATGATGATAAAATTAAATGGACCTGACAAGAAGTTTATGGATTTTTCTCCCTCGCCGAGGAGAACTCTATATTTAATTTTTTTTTTTTTTTTTTTTTGGGGGGGGGGGGGGGTGGTGTTTTCTTTTGTTTTCATTTGTTGTTATTTGTTTCTTTTGATTGATTGATTTTATTTATCGATTGTCAGCGACTGAAGAAACATCACTCATATTTCTTGGGTGGTTTTGTTATATTTATGTTTTAACTTAATGTTTTGTAGTTTTTTCGGGACTTTACTTTGTTTTACAACTTTGTCATCCCTTATGTTTATAGCATTGGGACAGAGAGATCAAAATCTACAGAATATTACCTTATGCTGGAATTCGCTTTTGTTGATTCCAATTGCAGGAGCGTTTGATGATAAGGTATCCAGAGCAGCAGTCGTAACTTTCTCAAAAGAGGTTTTCGCTTTCATAGCACACTCGTAGGCAGTCTAAAATATGTTGTCAAAAAAGTACGAGCTTTAAACATATTGCCATAAAGGATATCAAAAAGTTTCTCTGAGTATTGAAAACTTTGTAGCCGAAAAAGACCCTTGTTAGTGCGGCGTGAAAATTCGCTAAGATGGTATCGGATCAGGAAACTAACCACACAGGAAGCATAAGATTATCATACGATGTAAATAACGAAAGACGGAAATTTTAATGACAATTTCTGTTAGTATTTATCTCCATTAACTTTAGTACTACGGGGTTCCCATACAAATCCTTTTTGTTCACGGCCATTCTGAGATACGCTATATTGTGCTACATCAGGATCCCAAGAACTCCTAATCTCTCTCTCCCATACTGATACTGAGGCCAAAGTCGGATTCCAACATTGAACCGATACGCCGCTTACGAGCTCCCCGTGATATACCAGAACGTTTTGTCCTGTGATTTAAACTATGCGTAAAAAATAAAAACCTCAAACTCCATCACTTGATAAAGATTCTGAAAGTAATCGAAAGCTTGCGTCTTAAGAAAAAGGTTTTTCCCGTAGTCTCAAACCTCGTTAATGCTAAAATCGGATGACATGGCAGGATAAATAACGCGTTCTTCAGTAACAAACAAAAATTGCCTCGTACAAAAAACGAAAGACGCTTCCATCGGCAACGTTTATCATTTCTTCAGTCGTAACGCAAAATAAACTGGAATCAAGGTCAAACACAACATCTCTGCACCCTGTCCAAAATCGGCCACTGAATGTTTTATTGAAGCTGACATATGAGGCCGCAAGCATAAACTGCTTAGTCTATTATCCGTTTAGAGAATATATTCCCTGCTAGCAGAGGTCTCTCACGACGAGGCAAAAATGAGAGAAAGGAGAGAGACCTCTGCCAGCTTCCGACGCTTTGTTTGATGAAGCCGCCGACCAGATTGCTGGTCAAAACTTACCGGTTTCAAAACCAGTTTCGTTTAATGTGTGATGCGCGTGCCCCGTTAGACTGAACGATGACAATTATTGAGCCCACAATGGAAGGTGTTGACAGGCACAACCATGACTCATAACCTCGTGATATTGTGATACTTGACTTTATTGTTTTGCTTTAACGAGGATATCTCCCAGAGATTTTGCTCTTTTGTAGGAAATGATGGGAGGCTCGTTGTATATTTTTCTCAGTAGTGGTTACTTTTGGATTAAATGCCATTTGCTCATTAAGATGTTTTTATGGTTTGGCAAAGCAGAGTGATACGTGATAACGAAAGGTAGAATTTTCTTTAGCACTCCATTCTTCTGTTGTATAGCTGACTTCCGTTCAGTAAATTTAACCTCAGAGGATTTTTTCGTGAGGGTAACCTCTATCACGAAAGCGTTTTTTGAAGTTGTAGATGTTCACATAGAAAGATTTAGCTGAGGAATTAGTTTTCAGAAGCGTAAGGGCTTCCCCCGCGGATGTCAAGGATTCCTTGGTTGTGAAATCTCTTGCTTTTTAAACAGTTGTATCCAGAACGTTAATCTCTTTATCAGATATTTCAGCCGTAAATTTAATTGTAGGGTGATGCCTGTTTGGAAGAGTAATGAATTCAGCAATCTCCTTCCTCTCAGTCATCCACAATGAGAAAATATCGTCAATGAATCTTTTCCACTCAAGAGGTTTAGTTTTGCTAAGGTTCAGTATTTCTGTATCGACCGCCGATACAAAGGTAACTCCAAGTGATTTGCCCTCATATTTTGAATTGTAATCCACATAAAAGGCATTTACCGTCTTTTCCAGACTCTCAGCTGGTTTAACAGACGTCCTCGCTTTTAAATTTTGCGAGATTGTGGAGTTCTCGACATCTCTTGAAGCTTCGCGCGTAAACCGGTTCTGTGGGTTGTGTCGCAGGTGACAATAACGTCACTGGTTGTTAAGGAAACGCAAACGCATGCGTGCTAGAGAACGCGTCGGAAGCTGGCAGAGGTCTCTCTCCTTTCTTTCATTTTTGCCTCGTCGTGAGAGACCTCTGCTAGCAGGGAAGAGAATATATTAATCTTGCCTAAAAAATTCAAAACAACATAAAGTAAAGGAAGGCTGTAGATCAAGCCAACCCCTCCATACCCGTCGTTCCACGGCAGGGATATCAATTTGCATGTACTTCCAGGTAAATCAATTCCTAACGCATTTACAAAACCCAAAAGATACTTTCAATAGGCCCTTTGCAGCTAGCCATTCACGTGGTACAAAACCACCGTGCTGGAGAGCAAAAATCGCACTGGGACAAGACAAACAAAGAAAATTACCATTTGTCTTGTCCCAGTGCGACTTTTGCTCTCCAACGTGGCGGTTTTGTATCACGTGAATAGCTAGCTGCATGTCCCCTGATTTAAAGGCTTCCATACTGCTAGATAAGAACACCGTGATAAGAAAATCAAACTAGCAAACGAACCAGAACCAAAACCAAAACGAAAGTAACAGTATATCATCAATACCAATAAACTCTTACCTCAAAAATGAAGCATGCAAGTCTGCAAAACTTCAAATAATCTGTTCCGGATGGCTTCGTTCCATAAGGCCTAGCTCTGTTAGTTATAACCTCCACTGCATCAACGCGAGCACCGTCTTTAAAGTCAGTTACATATTGACTTTCAAGCTCGGACTGCCTATTAGTGCTCAGGGTATTTTCTGATTTTCTTTGATCGGATCTCACTCTTCTCTCAGAGATTGCAGCATGTCTGAAATAAGCAAAGCAATCAATCCTGCAAATAATCCTGGACTCTGCGATATTTTTTCGCCTTCAGAAGACAATTGCTTTTTTGTTTTTGCTTGATTGCTCTAATCTGTTTTGTTGTTGTCCATATTTTTCTAAACAATAAGCAGATAGGACTTTATTGATCTTACCTATTTCGTAATCCTCCCTTTATAATAATTATATCACACGCATCCGGATATTTTTGAATCCGGTGTATCATCACCATACGAATCCGCATGTTTTTGAATCCGCACTCCTGAGACGAAATTTTTAAATGCGCTATGAATTGGGAATTGTGTACACGCTTAATTCGGATATTTTTTTATTTATTGACGTCACAAGATCGAAACCAGTTCTTTACTTTGAATATTCAAGACTGTACAGAACGCAAATGTTATCTCTTCTTTACGTCTTGGACTTCTTATAACGTGTGCGCAGTTAAACTTAACTATGATTACTGTACCCTTCAATCATGCCAAACAGTGGATCGACGGACGGACGAATTGGGCGCCGTAAACAAGTAAAACGAGCGAAATAGTGCTCGGTGGGACAATTTTGTCAGTGAAATGGTCATTGAAGAAGATTGGCGATAACATTTTCGCATGAGCCGAAGATCGCTATACAAATTAGCTGTCAATAACAGAGTGTGAATCCGGATACGTGCGGGCGGGGCCTTAATGGCCTAACCCGAAAAACACTATGAAGATCGATTATACAATGTTTCAAGCGACAACATCACTATGCCAGTGAGTTTCAAATAAACGAGAGATTGAAATATTGTGCAGAGTGTTGCAAATTGCATGCCTTGGCGGGTGAATTTTTTATGAGTAAAAACAAAATATACAAAATAAATTATCTGACCTACAAAATGCATTGACTGTTCTTTTACCTCTCTTTGAGTCTTTCAAGCTCTCTTTCTTTCTCATGCAGTGCTTGCCTTGTTTTCTGCAGTTCGTGAGCACCGCCATCGCTGTACCTCATTAGATAATAATAAATACAGGTACTCAGAATGATACTGAATTACTTAGAGGAAGGTTAATTCCAAATATTTGCCGTTGGAAAAAGTAAAGCTAATTTTTACAGTCCTATTGAACCGCCGAAAGTAACAGCCCTTCGAAAATGGCCTCTAAAAACCTTAGTCCTCCCAATGAACAGTCTCTTTTTCGATCAACTTACGCTGAATTCAGAAATATTAAAAATCACTGCACATTACTAAGACTGGGAAAGTGAAAATTCATGTCTCCTTTGTTCTTAATGGCTACAGTGAAATTTATCTATGTACTCGTGTCATTGCTCCTTACAGCGATTTTCGTATGACCTTGAAAAACGGTTTCAGTAAGTGTTCATTATTTATTTTATCAGCCAATAGATGATAAGATCAAAACATGGACTCTTCGTTTTCCCGCCGTAGAAAACCCTAATACAGAGAAGGCATTGTTTGATTGGCCAATCGTGTTGCAGTATGAGATAAAAGCGAAGTATCGATTGATTTCTAGAAAGTTTTGGGGCATAAAGTTTTTTCACCCCGAGCGTACTCTTAACTAACCAAAAGCCACGCGCGTTTGTATTCGTTCGATAACCAATTATATCGCTCCATTTCCGTTCGCTTGTTGTTTCTACTGTTCCCGCGTTTTCATTTCAAGGTCATACGAAAATCGCACTTATGTTGAGCACTGCTTTTGTATTACAACTGCTTTATGGAGCGTTTTCACTCACGTGGCCACACCAGCAGCTACGCAACTTCATTGATTTTGCATTAGAAAAAGTTCAACTTCCCCAGGATTGCTTTAGAAGACCAACATGGCCGCCGTGTTATCGTTTTGAGACACTAATATTGCGGACATGACGTCATGTGGAAACACTCCATTGCATCAATTCTTTTTTCTTCTTCTCAAATCAGTTGGTAACGACCCTAGTTACTTTCAGTTCAGTTGGGTAGCTTCTATTGGATAGCAAGTAGCGTCTGTTCATTGCAAAGATCAGGGTTAGATTTCCCGTAGAACCATTTCTTTTTCAGGGAGGGGGTGTCTGTTTCAACGCCGCGTAGGCTGTTCATTGAAATGCAAAGGTTACATCAACCTTCATTAAAAAATGATAGCATGAATCGTGACCTTGCTCACAAAGCAATTTGTTACCTTTCCCTTCCTTTCCTTAACTGATCACTCACAGCGACACGTTGCTGCAATTCTTCTACTTTTCTTTTTAATGCTGTTATTACTTCATCCTTTTCAGTGGCCACTTTTTCACTGAAAGAGAAATAATACATATAATTATGATATAAGACAGAGGGCAGAGCACAATTATTTTCGAGAACGTTACGTCTAGCTCAGAGAGGGAAAGACAAGACAGATTTCTGTCCCTGAGGGCATATATTACATTCACTACTGTTTATTAACCTTTCCACAAGGGTCAGCTTCCGTATAAGAGCCAAGTACCCCTGACCCTATTAGGCTAAGCTGGCCGTTGTGGACAGTTTCGAATGCCAAGCAATAATGGTGGCAGATTCTGAAGAGAGTGACACAATTAAGAGCTGCAACTAGTCAGAGGGACTAAAGTGACAGTCACCGTCAGTAGTGTAAAGAGAAGCACAATTATGACTAGAAATACTAGTGCAGCTGCATAAAACCGATCGTCAGACGCAAATGCGTAAATTTAGCTGAACGTAAAGTGGAAGCTTTTGAGTATCAGTCAGTTCGAAGAATGCCCATTATCTTCCCGCAAACTGCAAGTCATTTGATTTTTTTTAAACACGTTTTGGTCACATCGACTCAAACTGTTGGACGTGAAGGCTCCAAAATAAGCCAATTGACCTTCAGAATGATAAATATAAAGTATAAACAGCAAAAATAAAAAGAAGATCAGTGACAGAAGGAGAGATTATTATAAAAAGCCAAGCTCTAAATTTGCACGAAGCATCCGTTGCGCCTGATCCTCTTATGACGGCAAAATGAAAAATGTCTTTCAAATATAACTTAAACCTTTAGAAGTAAGTTACAAAATGGCCAAAAAAAATACAAAATTCTAGGCGATAGTAAAGGAAAACACAAAAGCACAAAGATTTAATTCTTCCTTGTAGAAACCCACTTTTTGATTAATGAAAATTAGAAAACTGAAAAAGTGTGTCCAAAAAATTGTCTGAGGCGTGGCACACTCCCGGGATTTTTTAGGTGTACGATTGTGATAAACATTGTACTCACCACTTCGCTAACTGTTCTCTTAAATTTTCGTTCTCCCGTTGTAAAGCATCTGTTTCTTTCCATAGCTGTTTTTTGTAACGATTTTCTAGGTTTACATACCTAGTAGTAATTAAATAGTACATATTAGTAAATATAGTACTTTTTTTAATATCTTTTTTTCTTTATTTTTTTTTTAAACATGAACTACGACATCTATACCAATAAACTACCACTACAAGCACACAAAATACACTTCCAACTATACATAAAATAATGGCTGATAACTATAGTTACTGTTATTGAGTAGCATCTTAATGGGGTTGAAAAACACTGGAAACGTCCTGGAGGGCGAAAGCAATATCACTGAATTCCCCACTTCATAAACTCTATGGAGGATGGGTACAAGCTTTTGGTGCAGTTTTTCTGGGATCGTTTGGGTTGAGAAGCGTTAGTTATGCTTGGACGATAGTATTCAAGACAACTAACATAAGTAAAGGATGTCGCCCCAAATGATTGCAAGGGAAAGAGTGATCCTTTTCCAACTGACTGCCCAGACCGTCTACTGAGAGATGAAGAAATCCATATGGTGAGAATTTAAAGGGCCATTTCTGAAGGGAGAAATATGTTAGAACTTTGATTCTCTGTTTTCTTTAGGGTAATAAAAATTTAAATCTTTGAAATGGTAAACTTCAAATGCCCTCAATAGCAGAGGGTGGGGGTTAAAGTAACCTGAGATCAGACCCAATTTTAGCAGTTCTCATACTTTCTCTATTTTCATTTTGCCTTGCCCGCCGGAATGTTATTGAAAGTCCTTAAAAATCCTTGAATTTTAAAATAAAAATTCAAGGCCTTCAAAGTCCTTGAAAATTGCGGTCAGTGCTGGAAAGTCCTTGAATTTCAGTGCTAACTTTATAATTTAAGTAGAACTCCAAAGGAAAAGGAGCAAACACAGAAAGACCTTCGAGATAAAATTACCTATGTTGTGGAAGAACTAAAAAAAGACATAGAATTAAGGTTCTTTTTTAATTGAATAGAGTCCTTGAAATATGGGAAATGTGTCCTTGAAAGTCCTTAAAAAGTCCTTGAATTTTTTTGTTTAAAAACGGGTACGAACCCTGTTAGGGTTAAAGAAAATAATGGCTGAGTTGGTGATTCTTTAATATATGTACTGGTGCCTTCTTTGACATGTAAAAATAAGGTGAATGTTAGGGGAATTCAAGACTATTATATAATTTAAACTGAATATGGATAGCTAGGTACAACTACCTAGTTCTTGCCCTTCTTTGAAATTTTTTGACTCTCCTTCCTCCATAAAACCCCATTTCACAGCTGTAATAATTTCTATATTACTAGTAGCTGGTTTTTTTCTTTATCATTTATATTTTGTGTTCAACAGGCCAATGTTTGAGAAGTTTACAAAAGCCTTGTTGGAGATGATGGAGCACAAATCATCTGGGATTTTTCCAAAAGGTAGTTAATGTACCATCTTTCTTTTGATTCTCTTCAACATGAAAAATTAATTTTTAGTTTCAAACTGTAACAGTGAACTTTTATTTGATTTTCCAATGCAAATCTCTGTGTTTGGTCTCATTGGTGTTAATATACATGTAACAGTGTGAACTGTTTACATTTTAGCTCTGAAAACAAGAATGTGAACCAGCAAATTTTAGCTGGAGTACAGAGCACAGATGGTGTAACCCCAGTTAGCACAATAAAAGGTAATGCTTGTTTTTGTTTTTCTCCTTTTCTGGAGCTTTATCAAGTAACTGATACAGTTCCATTCTTAATTTAGTTGATTGTTTAGTTTGATTACAATAAAAAGGAAAAAGCCTTCCACTTCAATGCAGGAGCAGACCCTTTTTTCACTCTGGTTTTGTTGCTCTATTCTCTGCTGGTAAAATGAGAGCTGTAAAAAGCATCTACTCCAGTAGGCTACCTCTCTCCAATTCTTCAATAGTTTATTGGAAGTATTTGTGTGCCTTAATTATCTAATAAACATGTGTGTTTTTTAATCTAACAAGCAAAATATCTAAGTACTGTAGCCTCTCTCTACTAATAGTATTTCAAAAACACTGAATTTCCGTTTTAGCTGCCATGACAGTCCACTTTCGAACAAAGCGGAGGCAGCACCAAAACTCAAGAGATGACAGTCGGGCTGCCGTGAAACAACAGAGAGTCTGAAGCCGCCTTAACACGGTACATTATATTCTAAAGTACATGCAGTTTTGTTTTGTTTTTATTATTTCCCATCTCCAGAGCAGTCAGATTACAATAGAAGCCTGACACTTGCTAGAACTCTGGGCTGAGTTGTTCAAACCTGGGTTAAGATAATCCAGGGTTAGTGCAGGATTTGAATTCAGATTTGAAAGCTTAAAAAGCATAAATCAGTTTTAATTCTTTTTGTCTACAAGTTGATGATTGGAAGCTTCAAAATAACAGAAAATTATCCGAGAAACTGCTTTTAAACACAAGAAAAAGAAACCCGGGTTAAATTTAACCCCGGGTGAAGCGCTTATCAGCCTTTGAACAACTGGGCCAAGATGGGTACTCAGTAGTACTCTGTCTATAACTATTTCCTGTATTGCTATGCTTGTTGCACCAGTTCAACCACCAAAGTACTAAAAAAACTAAGACAAATTAGTGGCCACAGGAATCTCTAATCGTTCATCAAAGAAGGTCTAAAGTTGTAAACGTGAATTTTGTAACTATATTTCCAGCAAATCACAGTTTCATACACCACTGTAGGTCACAAAACCTGCTTACAAAAGCACCAGCCTAAAATGTTTGTAGCTTTCATCAACAGGCAGCATAGCAAATAGTAGATGCCTAAGCTGACCAGTCAAATCTCCTA